>CM070750.1:22720985-22959495 GCA_036346245.1 Bonia amplexicaulis | reverse complement strand
AAAAACTGTAGCTCGCAAATCCACAATGGAAACGCAAACGTATATCCAAGCAATAATTCATGAGGTCGCGGTTTCGAGTCCATGGTCAAGGGAACCAATGTGTCATAGATCACTCCAATTGAAGCAACGCATAACATGATCTACGAGAGGGGTGCAGAATTCGGAATTCGACGTGCAGCTGGAGTTGCATGAGGGGCGGGCACCGGCAGAGGGCTGCAGGACGACGAGCGCACATGCACGATGTGGCCATGCTCTCGGCAGGTGCGCGGGAGCTAGCCGCAGGCTGCTGTTTTGCCGAGACACGCCCTTGCCGAGCTCTAGCCGCCGATCATTTGTAAGATGAAGAATAACTGAGCAGAATAGTGCAGAATTTAGACTATCAATTCAGTCTTAATCCACCATACGCCAAGATCAATAAAAACTATAAAAGGGATACTTAGCCTAATTTATACGCCAATGCTCTAATGAACACGCGACGGCGTCGAGGGTGTGGAGGCTCGATGCAGCTGAGCACAGAGTCGGAGCTAAGGATGTGGGCTCAACAGACTGGTCATGATGATATCAATTCAACATATTAGGGGTAATATAATATTCTTTTTGTTCGTAGTAAAACACGGACACTCAGGGCGGTCTGTGTAAAAATAGATGTAACAATAATAGGCGGTGGCTTTGCATATCCAGTGAAAACCTGTCAAGTATTGTAAAACTGCTAAATATTATTAAGGGGCTTCCGACTGTGACTTTTAACTGTTGATTGCAATTGTACTGTAATAATGGTTAGTTTTTAGCCATTCAATTAAAAAAATAATATCGTTATATCTTCATAGATAATATAAATAAAAAAACGAAAAAGCTGGAAAATAAAAAAAAAACTGAAATTAAGAAAGCGAAGGTTCGAAGTGGCCTCTAGTTTCAAGAAGCCCGAACGAAAAGCCACTTGAAGCGGGGCATAAATCATCTTATCGTTTGTTCCGACGGTTCTTCTTTAATCTGACTTTCTTTTTCTTGTTTGATGGCATTGCTCTTCACTCTTCGCCTACTTTCCAACCTCTGGGAAAAGATAACTTCTTTTTTCCACAAGATGAACCAGAAACGTAACGCATGAGGCATTCCATGGATGTTCCTCGTTGCTCTTACTTGGCTAATTCGACGGAGAAATACTAGTGAATTCCTTCTTATTACCCGGGAACCAACCCCAAGCACGCACGGCACGTACCTTTTGAAAGAAGCGGCGGCGGAAGCCGTCCACCGGAGGTTCCTCGGCGGAGGCGACAGCGGGCTCATCCTCCGGCAGCACAGGATTCGCCGAGGGAGAGCCGGAGGCCGCGGGAACCGGAGCTAGCTGCGGGTGGTGCCTGGAGAGGAGCGACGCGGCAGGTGGAAACCCGAGCCCACCACCGCGGTAGGGCGCGAAGGACGGCGGCGGCCTGGACGCGGAGAGGAGGAGGCCGCGGGGCCTCGAGGAGGCGGAGATGGGCGCGCGCGGGAGGAGCGGCGAAGAGATAAGCCTCTCCATGGCTGCTGCCGCTGCCCAACCCGCAGCAGGATGGATGGGACGGACGGAGCGACAGATATGGCCGCGCGGAGCCAATCGCCTCCGTCCATGCGCTGCCTCGTGATCCGTGCGCTCTGGGTTGGATGGGCCCAACCGGGCTGCAGATCAACTATTGGGCCCAAATTTGCCCATTGAAGCATACGAGCATGGATTCGTGCGTTCATGGGCCTATTTGCAATCATGTCCCAATTTTTTGGATTTCTCCATCTCACTGCAGCTGCTCAGCTGTAGAAGAAGAATATGCCTCTCAAGATGCTTTCTTTCTAGAGCTTCCTTGTCGCGTCAGTGTTATCACTACGTACAAACGATTTGCTTTTCTCCTGCTTGCTCGGCTTTCTCAGTTATGACATGGATGTATCCACTGACCAAGTCCAGGAAGATAGGTGAGCAAGCTAGGTTGTTTACTACGTCTACCAACTCGAGAAAATTAAGCCACACGCTAGAGGCAGGCATGAGTGGGTTTTTGAAATGTAACTTTTAACTTTTGTTTTTTGAATTCAACCTGTTCGTAAGAGAGAGTATGAAAAAACAGCTAGTCACATGTACTTTTAACCGATATAGTTGAAATCAGTATAATATCTACTACAATTAATTTGTTAATCTCACTTTAAAAGACACATCTTTGAAAACTAGTTAATATAACAAAAAATCAAAAACAACAATAAGCAAATCCAAAAGAACCCAACTATGATCCACCATGCATCACTTGTAAGTCAAAGCTCACGAATAGGTAGTCCGTATACGTGGCTTTTATTATTATATTATTATTATTATTATTATTATTATTATTATTATTATTATTATTAATTTAAACTGAATACATGTGATTAACTTTGCATCGTGCCATGCAGGTGCAGGGAATAAAGGGGAAAAAAGCCTAGTACGTATGAACTCTGTTCTGAGAATGGCCCGGTCGGCACGTGCGTGCATGCCGCTGGTTTTCATCAATCGCATGCACGTTGCTTCTTTCTTGGGGCATCGATTCGTCGCCCAACATGCAGCACGACCGTGTTGGAGGCTTAGACGAGAGATTCCCTCGGGATCGCATAATCAAAATCCCATCTCACGTTAGATACCCGACCCAATTAAATAAACAGAAATTTGATTGTTCGCCCGATAGTTACACTGCTTTCAAGGATTTGTCATGCTATCTGTTATAACATATCTTATATTCTAGAATTAGTGAGCTAA
The DNA here is from genome assembly GCA_036346245.1 of Bonia amplexicaulis. NCBI lineage: Eukaryota > Viridiplantae > Streptophyta > Magnoliopsida > Poales > Poaceae > Bonia > Bonia amplexicaulis. The sequence continues at coordinate 22,956,749 of CM070750.1, read as the reverse complement.
TATAATTATTCGTTCTTTTGAACAAATTTACACATATCTTTCTCTTCTTCTATTCTCTTCTTCTTTACTCCTACTATTCTCTTCTTCTTTGCTCCTACTATGGTAGATAAGATGGGCCCCGTGCTCTTCCTCCCTTTCCACTCAGGACGAGCTCTTGTGCACCACACACGCCCATATCAGCCGACGATGTGGGCGGCACCCTAGCCACCCCTGAAGTACCCTACCGTCACGCGATACATCGTCAAAAGTCCCTCGCCACCTCCAAGAGTGACGTCAACGATATGACCCATTTAAAATGATTTTGGTAATTAATGATATTATGCGAATATGGGACTAACATGTTTATTGAGTGTTTGAAAGGTTTACTCCCATCGATAAATGTGAGATGCATGCTAAGAGTCATCATGAAGATCAATGTGGTTTAAGACAAAGGTATAAGTACTCTAGGATCTCTTTTATTTTTACCGGTCTTAGAAGAAAAGAGTGGAATACCGGATTATAGGACAGATGTCATACTATTAAGATGGATCATGGCTAGTAACTTGATAGTATGTTCTTGTGTCATTTGGATCAATTTAGGATCATGCATTCATTTTAAACTAAATTTGGTAGCCAGACTATACACTGTTAGGATAATCAGAAGTACTGGAGTGTAAACGACGGTACTTCCGCATCTCGAAAGTTCTGGTTAAAACTAGCGGTACGTTTTTTCCATAAAGCATCATTGGAACCACCTTGTCTCTTTGGAAAACGGAAGTATCAGAGTTTCAACGAGCAAAACTACCGTATAGCGGTAGTACCAAAACCCTTGAGTGGTACTTACGGAGGTCGGAAGTTCTGAAAATCTGAGATGTACGTTTTTTCAAAGAGCACCAACTTTTGACCTCGAAGCAAATTGAAATCCCATATAAAATTTGGAACTACCGCGATTACAAGCTAGCGGTGATCTGTGCATTCAGCGCTAGTTCGACGGCTTTGATATAGTCGTTGCTGTTACATCAAAATAGGTGTGAAAGTACCGCCCGATGAACAACGGTACCTCAATTCGCCCTGATTCTTTTAGGAATTACCTTGTAGCGGCTAGATTTGGTTCCTGGGGGTATAAATACTCCGCGCTAGCCCAAGGACATAGACGCTACATTGAAATACCCTTGAGCATAGAGCATTCACTCCACACCTCATTTGCTTTTGTTCCATTCACTAGGTAGTTGAGTCAAAATCAAGTGTATTTATCTTAGATTGATCCTGTGACACTTGATCGCCATCAAGCAACGCGTGGTTTGTTACTTTTGGTACTTGACGGCACCTAGACGGCTTGGCGGGAGATTACGAGGTGGCATTTTAAAAATTATTATAAAGAGGCCTGACGCTAACTTGTGAGTAGTTCGGTGCTCATTATCTCCGGAGCGGAGGAAAAGCAGCCATTAAAGGATTGAGGAGTTGAAGTTTAATTCATGAAGTCGGTCCAATTTGCTTGGACTTTCCTGAAGGTGGATTTGGGGACTGCCAAGTTTTCGAACACCACGGTAAAATATCGTGTGTCATTTGTTACTTCTTTGTCTCTCATTTTCGCACTTGTATTTTTAACATATTGTGATATTTGTGTTTATCATATTTATTTGTATTTGAGATATACTTGTCAAGACTTATGATTGTGGTGCCTTATATTTACTAGAACTGTGTAGGTTTACATTACTTTGAGATCTTGCTTAACTATAAATTGTGGTAATTAGTTCTAAAAGGTAAAAATTTGTAAAACCTCCTATTCATCTCTTTTTAGTCGGTTATCTTTAATCCTACACCCGCGCGCAATCACCGAGTGAATGGCACGCCCGGTTGGATGGGGAAGGGCAATGGCGTTGTCAGTTGAGGAGGGGACATTGGTTAGTTTGGTGGTGAAATGGGAGGGGAGGTCGCAGGTTGGTCATGGCCAGAGCAAGGAAGAAAATAAGAGAAAGGAAGTAAGTGGGAGAAGATGGAGGTAAAATTAGCGTTTATTCTCCAAAAGGGGAAATAATCAATTGATGCATCAACTTTGGAGTATACGATCCGATACAAATGGATAGGATGGCAAATTGCTGAAACAAAATTAAAGGGCCAGTAATTAAATTTGTCACTAAAAATTAAAATGATTGACCAACACGTCATCCGTCAGCATTGCACAACATTATTCTATTTATTTATATAATAATAACAATAGTTTCGTGGCCAGCTAATCATCTCACCCATCGACATATTTACGGGCGTGTGATTTCGGATGATAAGAATTTGCATAGTTTTTGTTCCACAAAATCTTCATGAGATCCGTACTGTTTTTTTTGTTGTAGCTGTGGTTTTTGGTTTATGATTTTCGAATTCTGATTTTTCGAGAGAGACAATATACTGAAAGAAATAGTCATATATGATTTTAGCTAATATAGTTTATCTTGGTAAAGTATGTACTATAAACTATCTGTAGGCCATGTCTTAAAAAGATGTATCCTAAATACATTCATATTTTTTGCTGAAAATTTGGACCAAATGATCTCAAGTCTGAACTGCTCAACGCCCGTGTCCACCATTTGGCGAGTGAGCAGGTTGAAGGGTTAATCCTTCCTACCGACAACCACCAACGTCGACCAAAACACATATAAATTAATTAAGTAATAGCAGTGACCAGTGGTGAAGCCAGAAATGAAATTGAGGGTGGGCTGAACTATTTATAGATCTAAATTAAGTTGACATAAAATTAGTATTTTACTCTTATAAAATTTCAAATTCATATAGAAATTATAAATTGCATGGAGACAAACAATAAAAAATAGAGAAATAGAAAGTAGATACCTCGATAATAGAAAGCGACATAAGTGCGGAGTAACGATAAGTCACTTATGTATAAGCATATCAAAATTAGTAATATAATAGAAAATTATAAATGACAATGAAAATTTAGATCATATGAAACATACCCGAATTAAACTAATTTAAATCACGAGACAATAGAAATAAAATGTGACATTTTTCACATCTATCCAATGTTCTTACCATCACCGAAGGACGGCATCAAGGCCTTGGCGTGCGCCTTAGCCAGCTCTGCCATTTTTGTCCTCGCCCGTTGCATGTTCGCAGATATCTCTTCAGAAACATCCACCCAGGCTGGGGGCAGCCCGACAGTCACTGCGCCTCTACTGCACCGCAGACACCACATGTCAGTGCCCATCATCCATCTCATCCTAGGTGTCCAACCAGTGACTTTTACACACAAGTAGTTAAGCTTTATGAATTATGGTCCGCTATTCCACCCCACTGTCTGTGTTAAGTCAATGATCAACATGCTCATTTTCTACCCTAGTGCTAGATCTAGGTCTTGTTCTTTTTGGCTTTTAAACGGCTTTTTGGCTTTTGGCTTCTCCCAGCGCTATTGTTAGACTAATAAGCCACAGCCCAAAAGATAAGGCCGCTAATATAGTAACATACCAATTCCCATTTCCCGGTACACATCTCGCTCCTGGACGGCTCCTAACCTCGCAATTAGCTATTATACAAGCGTAGATCAGATCAGACTCGCTAATGGGTGGGTCTAGTGATCTGCAATCCAACAAATTCCTTTGAATCACTGGTCAGTTAGATTTACCCTGTTTCTGACATCATTATTCTGTATCATAGCACTCGATCTAGTTGAGCAATTCCCATCTCGCAATTTCGCATCGCAGTTAGCTACCTAACTAATCTAAGGTGCCGCAGATTTGACGAGATGCGAACGGGGACGGAGGGGGAACCTGGACGCGGCGGAGGGGTCGTCGGTGCTGAGGGGTGCGTAGGGGCGGTCAGAGCGTAGCAGCGAGGCCATCTCGATCACCGGGCCGCCTCCGCCTCCTCCGGACGACGACGGCGCCCCCGACGGCGCACGGACGTGGCGCAGCGCGTCGCGGTACTTGCGGTAGAGCGGCGTACGGTTTCGCGTCGCCATGGCGGGCGAGCTGAGCTCGAGAGGGAGGACAGAGCGCGTCAGATCTCGACGGCGAGGTGGGGGGAGAATTGGAGTTGGTACGAGACGAGACGACGTGGGATGGTCGGAGGCTCGGAGCTGGGACTTCGCCGCCAAGGAAGGGGGCGACGGAACGGGCCCTTGGCTCTATTTCGTGGGCCCAATCAGTATAAGTCCTGCTCGTTTCGGTTTCAGTTTCTGACTTCTGACTTATTTTTTATTATTTATAAATTTTGTTTATTTAACTTTTAGCTTTTTTGAGCTTTTTTGTCAGTTCTTTTTTTCCTGTATTCGTTTGCGTTGCCCGTGATGAGCTAGCATATTTTTTATATTTTTAAATTTTTTAAATCTAATTACGTCAAATAAGCTGCAATTCTGATGAAATTTCAGTAACTCTGATACAATTTCAGCCATAAATACGACTTTTCATTGAAAGTGGGACCACGTAATCTAAATTTATATCCAATTTTATTCATACCTATTTAAAGTGATATTATTCATATCTAAGTAAAAGAGATTTATTCAATGGATTTGGGTAACCAGTAGGTAAAAGAGAAGAAAAGTGAGGGGCTAAGTCAAAGAGGTTTATGAAGAATTTTTTTGTAAAACTTCGGTATTTAGAATTTCAACATCACGTTCACACTATAAAAGTTTTTCGAAATCGACTGAAATTTGTTGGAGGTGATTCTGTATATAGGGGAGCTATTCTATGCAAATTGGTAGGGCTACGCGCACATGTGGGCCCACATACTTTATAGAGAGTTTTCGTAAAACTTCGGTATTTAAAATTTCAACCTCGCATTCACACCACAAAAGTTTTAAGAAATCGATTGAAATTTGTTGAAAATAATTATGTGTGTAGAGGAGCTACTCTATATAAATTGGCCGACATAGGTGTACAGATGGTTTTTTACATACTTTTATAGGAAGCTATAACTGAGTATGATCAGTTCAAATATATGGATAACCTAAGTACACTCGCAATCTTATGTTTGAATGGATATGGATAAAGACGAGTAAGTGAATATTACTTTCTCCATACCTAAATCTAAATAGGTTTTTTATTTTTTTTTCACTATAACCTATCTAATAGTATAGATATGGTTTAAATAAGAGTAATGGACATCCAGTAACAACCCTACAATTAAGCCCACGAAGGAATAACAATAGCGTGAACTGGGCCGGGCTGCGTAGATTTCCTTGTCCCAAAAGGCTGGCTTCTGATGTCATCTCATTCAAATTTAGGCCCTTTCTCGAATGCGATTCTTGCGGGAATTGAATTGTTCACTCTAAAATTCTTGTATTTCAAATAGAGCCCAGGTAATTTGCTTGACAATAATATTGTTCAGGTTCTTTTTTTAGTTGCATTCTGCGTACCACTGCAATTTAACACCGAAGATTTCGAGCTACTGAAACAATACGACCCTTCACATCTGCTCATGCTATCACACACCGTTGGTACTGCATCAAACTTCTTGCATTGCTTGCCTGCCATTTGTGTACTGACACATGCAGTATGATGCTTATCTCTCACCACCAAATGTGCTAGCTCCCTGCAGGTTTTGATGCTCCTACCAGAGGCTCTCTGTTTCTATTTCTGTTGTATGAATAGCAAGAGAAATGCACCCGTTTATTTATGTACTAGAGCAAGATCTCAGTAGCTCTTGAGTTTGCTGTGAAAGTAACCGATAGATTGGAGTATGATTTGCAGTCAGGAGAGAACATCCCGGCCCTGCGTGCAAAGGGCATTTGTCCAAGCAAATTGAGCTACCACAAATGTTGAAGAGCACAAATCAAGTGCCAAGGCTGGTGCATGGAAATCTTCGGTTAACAACTGGAGGTCTGGAGCATGGCATAAACAGACATGGAAGATCCTCCTAAGAACACCGAATTGCTTTTAACCAATCGTTTTAAGTACAATGGATACATTTGGAATAACAACAATAGCACAGCTAGTCACTCATCTCACAGCAGCTAAGCAATTTCCAACAGAACAACCTTTTGCTTGTAAGCTAAACTTAAGTTGCGGCTCGATCTGAAGACGGAGACGCGCTGAAGCTGAACAGAATGCAACATACCTAGCAAAATTCTCATGGCGGATTTCTACTATAGCACTGAAGAAGCTCCGGGAGGTCGAAACAGAGGGAGTATTGTAAGGCGTTGCAAGCTTTAGTGGAGGCAAATCAATCAGTACAGGCAAATCAATCAGTACATGAGAATGCCAAGCCCATCGCGACCACGTGATCCTAGGGACCCTCTCCTTCAGCGCCTCCGCGCACGAGCCGATGAGGACGGTGTAGCTCCCCATCGCGACCACGTGTCCGATGAGGAACATGCCAAGAAACGCGGCGCCGGCCACACGTGAAGGGAGGGCGAGCACCGGGAGGACCATCATCGATCAGCGCGTCCGGCTGCAGGCCGTGGGCGATCCCGGTGGCGAAGCTGATCTTCTTCTTGCCGCCGCCGCTCGGCAGCGCCTCCAGGGGAGAGGGGTGGTCGATCACGCCGACGTCGCACTCGCCGTTCTCCAGCGCGACGCACGGCGTCGGCACCTCGGTGGCCTTCCTGATCCCGAGCGCACCGACGACGAGCACCGTGAGGCCGATGACCACGGTGCCCCACGTGCGGATGACCTCGATGTGGCGTACATGAGGCTGAGAAAGAGCAGGCCGAAGATCACCTGCACGGCGTCGTGGCCGCAGCCCCAGAGCGCGCCGACGGCGGCGCTCTCCACCCTCGACCTCCCGCTGGAGAGCGGGGCCGGGGCGCCGAGGTATTCTTCGTCTACTTTCCAACTTTTCCATCACAAACCATATAGAAGTCCAATTCTCCATTCCATTGCTCTTCCTTGGCCAATTCCACCAAGAAATTCTAGTCACCAGCCAGCCTAGCTACTGTTTAAGTTTAAGTTATTTTCTTAAGAGAAGAAAGTAAAATTGCATTTGGACTAGTGAGGACATAATACATCATGTGCTATGGCTATCAACTCAAGTAAAAGCAATGTCGGCAAGGATATGAGTAGCTGTTGGTCTGGACTGGAATCTGCAAGAGCTGTAAAGAAGTCTTTAGAAGTAAATAAGAGTAAAAATACAAATTGACTGCTTACTACTTAGCTGAAGAAAGAACCAGTTTATGCTAGTGTAGCTGGTACTTATCTAAAGACGTGTTGTAAAAATCTTTTGCTTCAGTCGGTTAGTGTAGCTTATAAATAGGCATGTCCATTGTTAATTGGATGTAGGCCATAGCTTCAGATGTATGTGCAAGTGATCAAATAAAAAAAAGTATGAAGCCCTGAAAGCTCCTCTGTTCATCTAAGTGTCTAATTCTTCTGTCCCATTATTGCTTCTTTTGAGTGCTCCAATCAAAACCCAACAGCTACTTGGCATGCAAGAACTCACACAAAAAAGGCAGAATCTTTTCTTTGAACCACAGAATTTCAGTGTGACCAGCGCAGATTAGCGCGATGAGTGCGTTGTTGCTGGGAACCAGAGCACGCACATACCTTTTGAAAGAAGCGGCGGCGGAAGCCGTCCACCGGAGGCTCCTCGGTGGGGGGAGACAGCAGGCACATCCTCCGCCAGCACAGGACTCACCGAGCAAGAGCCGGAGGCAGCGGGAACCGGGGCCTGCGGGTGGTGCCTGGAGAGGAGCGACGACGCGAGAGGCGGCAGCCTGAACCCGCACTCCGCCGCGATAGGGCGGGTTCACCGGCGCGAGGACGGCCTGGCTGTGGAGGCAAGGTCGCGGGGCCCGGAGGAGGCGGATATGGGCGAGCGCGGGAGGAGCGGCGAAGAGATAAGCGTCTCCATGGAGGAACCGGCTCCTCCGACGTGGAAGAGGAACGCCAAAAGCAGCACAGCGACGCACAGCGATGAAGACGGAGGAGAAACTGCAAATCACTGTAGCAGGCACTAGGTGTAGCACTGCTTCAAATCACTACAGTCAATAGTACGATAGCACAGGTACTGTGCCAACGGTCTCGTTTCAGCTCCATTCTAACTTTTTAATTCACCATTCTTAATTTCGTTTTTTATCTTTTTTATCTTGTGTCTTCTTTTTTCTGTATTTCTTTATATTGTTTGTGATGAGTTAGTCTATTTTTTTCCTTTTTATTTATTTTTAAATTTAATTATACCAAGTAAGATACCATAAATTATATAAAAAATAAGTCTGCTACAGTAAAAAACCATAAATCATCGTCAGATTGGACGCTAAACCTCTTTCTAAATAGTTTGGAACACTTTGGTTTTTTAATATATCTTTTTTCTAGTTTTTATTTTTTACTTTATATTATATATAAAAATATAATGGTGTTATTTATTTTAATTAAATACATGTGACATTTTTCACACTCTATCCAATGTTCTTATCATTTTCACGGTGGAGGGCTCGGTGGTGGCGGTGCCTTGAGGCACGTCGCGAACCACATCATCACGGAGGCGGCGGAGGAGAAGATCAACTAGAGGTTCATCGAGCTCTCCATTTGCGGGATCACATCATCACGGAGCGACGGTGGAGGAGAAGATCAACTAGAGGTTCATCGATCTCTCCACGTTATCCCGATTCAAGAAGATTCATATATATTTCACTTTCTTTCTCCTTTTTTCTTTGAGTGATTATCTCTTCTTTAATTTTATGATTTTCATTACTCTTCTTCCTCCTCCTCCTCTTCTTTAATTTTATGATTTACATATATTATTTCACTTTCTTTCTTTCTTTGATTGATTGATTAGCTCTTTTTAAATTTTATGATTTTCACTTCTTCTCCTCCTCCTCTTCTTTAATTTCATGCTTGTTGTTAACCTTCCCATCAAGGAGAGTTAGCTTCTCTTTGGGTTTATTAATCTCTCTTTTTATTTCTCTCTATTTTTATATTTTTACTATGTATAAAATTGCCACTGGGGAGGTGAGGCTCAAGCCTCACTAAGCCCCCCTGGTGGCTACGCCCCTGGCAGTGACAATGGTCGAGTTTTTTTCAATTATAATTTGTAGCTTATAGCTTATGCTACAGTAATTAGCTTTTAAACTGTATTTTTTAAGACGAGATCAATATAAAAATTATAGTAAAAATTGTACTAGATTCGGTTATACCGGATAAAATTATATACGGTTATTTCTACGTATTGTCTCTCGTGAACAGCTAGAATTTAAAACTTTTAAGTGATGGGCCAATAAAGTACAGTCGGAAGAACTCAACAATACACCATTAAATAGCATTTGGCCATAAGTGGTGATCGGTTCACTGAAAGTCAAGGCTTATGGTCGAAAACATCAGGTGGTGAAAAAACAACATGTAATGAGAGAGGCTTATTTGACATAATTAAATTTAAAAATTAAAAATATAAAAATATGTTAACCCATCACGACAATGCAAACGAATACGAGAAAAAAAGAACCGACAAAAAGCTCAAAAAAGTCAAAATTCGAGAAAAGACGAAATTGTGAATAGTGCAAAAAAAAGCTTAAGCCATAAGCTTTAAGCCAAAATAAGCCATATTGAGCACGCCTAATCCCCTAATCACCCCGTCAAAGGCCGCAGCAACGCTTCTCCGTCCGTACGAGCCGCCCCCACCACGAACACAGCCCATCGTGGCCGTCCAGGTGTCAGGACGGGGCGGTGCGGACGGCGGATATGGCAAGGCCGCAGTGACCTCCCTATGCGGCCGTCCGCTCGGAGCAAACCCGTACCGTAGCCTTCAAACGGCTTTCCGTGGGGGCGCCGAGCCGTGCCGTGGGCGGGCGGGCGCCTCTCTCTTCCCGCCACTCGCTCACGAAATTTATGACGCGTCCCTTTCAAACAAGCTAATTAAACAAATGGCCCTCTAAATCTCTAGTACACAGTCCTACTCCACCGATTAAACAACCGAGATCGAAGAGTAAAAGTCATTTAGAACATATTTGTTTATAATTTTAGAAGCTAAAAATCGTTTAGAATATGTTGATTTTTAACACAGTTTTTTCTCTTTTTTTCTTTGCATTATTCATGAAATTATAACAATGTTTTTATTATTTATTTATTTTTCTTTAATTGAATACCCTAGAAAAAAATTACAATCGCTACAGTACTATTTCAGCCAAAAGATAAAAACTATAACATTTTTGAAGAAGATATCAACCACCTATAAGTTGAAGCACAATCTAAGCAAAACACTAAGCCATGTGGGGCGGTCATGTCTCATTAGTCATTACTGGTTAGCATTTGTTTCCTGCAAATTGACTCTTTTTATTTCATCATATTTTTCTTTGGTAAACCTTCAATCATGAGAAAAACTAAAGTTACACTTCTAAATCTTACTCCCTTTTATTAAGTGCAAATATTAAACCAGAGACGTACAACTCGGCTTAGGATTGAGGTGCCTTGACTTTTAGCGGAGATAGCTAAAACCCAATTTAATTTAGTTGCTGCTTAAATTTGTTCAGCAATTAGGTTCAACCTATATAGTACTAGTCTATTGTAACCAGATACAATTTATTTTATTTAGGCTTAAGTTTATCCCTTGTTTTTTTGGAATCAATTTATTTATTCAATGTTCACACTTATTCTATATGATAAACATGTTCTCCTAACAAAGGACCACATGTAGATAGAACATACCAGCCTTGTAAGTTCAAAATAGCATCCTCGTATGCTTACTAGACACTCATATATTGAACATGTTCTTTTAAGTTACAATTTATTAGTATAATAAATAGTAATTATTAAAAAAGTTAAAGATAAATTTATTAGTATAATAAATAGTAATTACTGAGAAAAAGCTAAAGACAGAAGCCGTGAACTCCAAGACTCCAAGTTATGAAGTAGTTTCAGTTAAACACTCGGTCTAACCGAGAAAAAGAAAGGGAGATACGGAACCAAGTACTAGTTAATTGATGGTTTAACGAGCCTCTGAATGGTAACCCTGCACGCCTCGTCGCCTCGAAAGCCTCCCCTCCTCGCCGGCCGCCGTGCGGAACCCGCGAATTGCGGGCCTCACCTCACCTAGGGTTTACCGTTTCCTCCATCCGCAACCTCACCACACCTCGCCTCACCCAGGCTATGGCTCCTTGACGAGTCGAGGGGCCCGGATGAGTTGGGACTCGGAAGTGGCACCGAGGATGATGAGCTCGTCGGCTTCGAGGAGGGAGGTGGCGAGGAGCTGCGAGCTGGGCCGGACCGGTGGCGAGGCCCCGAGGCCGGCGGCGGCGGCGATGGGTCGGAGCGGGGAGCTGCCGAAGGGCGCCGCGGGGCGGGCGATGGCCGCGGCGGCGGTGCGCCACGAGGGGTGGATGGTGCGGTACGGCCGGAGGAAGATCGGGAGGTCCTTCTTCCACACGCGCTACTTCGTCCTCGACAACAAGCTGCTCGCCTACTACAAGAAGAAGCCCAATGACAACATGGTAATTATCGCCCAGTATATGCTCTTAATTTTGTCGTTGGAGTCGTTAGAGTTGCGATCCATCTGCCGCGGAAAGATGTGTTGCTCTGCTGCAAGAGTTGATGAGTTTTTAGCGGGATTTTCCTCATTTGTGGCACGTTTGGACCAATTGGGTGGAGCGGAGAGGACGATCGGATTATTCATTTGGTTGCAGTTCAGATTGCCGAGAGATTTTGTTTGTCCGAGCCCTGATGTGATGCATCGACTTCAGGATTTTGTCTCTCGCTATTTTTTATTTTTGAGTGGTTTGACCAGATTGAGATGCTTGGAACCGGGCCTGGAGCTGTTGGATCGATTTTTTTTTTTTAAAAAATGCTAGAACTGATGCCAATTGTGAACTGTGAAGTTGAGGGGTTTTTATTATTATAAATTGGAAATGCTTTATTGATACTGGGACTGTTGACCATTGGGAAATCATTAGATGGTTTTAATTAAGGCTGGGAAGTGCTAATTAATGACATTTGTAATTAGTCGATTTTTCTTTCTTCCTGTCAATCATGGAAGCAACTTGTTTGGTCTGCCTGGATTTTTCATAGCATTCCAATCATTCATAGTAGTGTTTTGTTGTAAAGTTGCTGCTTGCATAGATGGAAAGCATAAAGCTGAGAGTAAGAAATAAGAATGATTCCAAATTCTTTGTTTTTTTTTGAAAAGTTTCTTTTAGCTGCACTCTTCTTGATTTTGAGCCTTTGAGAGAGGATCTCAACCTAATAAAAAACATCACAATTTCATACCAGTACACGGTTCAGTTGGAATATTCTGCAACAAGAGCATGGTGGCTGTTGTATTTGACTTTTTGGTGGAAATCTGTGTATGTGCAGGTGCCACTCAAAGCGCTTCTAATAGATGGAAATTGCCGAGTGGAGGATAGAGGGCTTAAAACACATCATGGGCAAGTAAGGGCCTCTTCTTTTCAGCTTCTAAAAACTGTTTTTCGGCTTTTTTTACAGTAACTAGTTTTCAAACAGAGTGCATTTTCAAGACGGGGTCTACAAGTTGATTGTAGTACACACTGTAGTGACTTCATTTATATCGACCAAAACTGCACGCGAGTTTCTGTTACTCCGTACCCTCTCTCACAACCAACCCAAAAGCTATAAACTGCAGTTAAAAGCCATAAGTTGAAGCTAAAAAGAACATGCCAGTTTGCTCTTCCGTTTGTTTAGTTCATCTTGCATTAATGCATCGGAGCACAAACTATGAGTTTGGCAGTGCATGTTGCATTGTTAGTAGAGGGCACTGGGTGTATTTATTCCTTACACGAGTAATCCACTTGTTGGTAGCTTTGTCCTTGAATAAATTCCTAACCTTTTAGTTTAAGAAAAATCCTTACTTTTGAGGATTGTACTGTTGAGCTGCATTGGGTATTTTGAATTTTTGATATCTTCATTACACAATATGACATGTACTTCACCTAGGCACACTCCTCATGATGTTGACCACCCATGTAAGCTCTTCTGTCAACTGGTAAAATATACAAAGTTGAGGAAGAACACTTCATTAAAGTGTGGCATTTTACAGAAATGTCTTTTAAAAGGCTAATATATTTTGCCTATTGGGGGCACAGTTGATCAACTTAGACAAATCATCTGCAAAGGCTGTATTATAAGGATTAGTCTCCATGTTTTTCACTTTTTTGTAGCTTATGCATGAATGTGATGTGCATTCTGATTTTGCACTGCCATTTACTTGAAATCTGAAGTAATTTCCTTATTTTCTTGTCCTCATTACTCTTGTTAAACTTTGCAGATGGTTTATGTTCTGTGCATTTACAACAAGAAAGAAAAGGAGAATCAAATCACGGTTTGTTACAATGCGAGCCCTTCAATGCTATCAGAATTCAGAACCATCTGACTATATGCCATATTTGATCATGTGCTTTTACTTACACTCGGCAGAGTTTTTCTTTGCTAGATATTGTTTTTACCACTGCAACATGCTGCAAATGCAAATATGTAGACTGACTGTTAATACTATTATGTTCTCCCTTTATGGATAGTTTATTTGCGGATAAAATATTTTCTGTTAACATTAAAAAGGCAATAATATCCTTTCTATGTAGGCCTGGTTTTATATTAAACAAGGTTAGCTCTTGCTGCTTTTGACAACCATGAGTGTAGATTTTCAAAATAGGACTTCGTGACTTACTCTTAGCTCTGTTCAATAGTTGAATATGTTATGCAATTTTATCTACTCAAGTTTAACTAACACTAGCACTTTCCATGTGGGAGAGAAATGCTGGTTGGTCCCTTTCTTGGCATTCTTTCGTTTAGTCTTCTCGGTCAAGTATTTCTTTTTCATGAGTAAGCTTTTTTCTATTATTGTCCATCATTCATGCGAATACCATGTAAATGCTTCATTGTTTTTATCATTCTTCAAACAGATGGGTGCCCATGATATCGAGGAGGCCCTAGCCTGGAAAAAGAAGATAGAGCTGCTCATTGATCAGGTGTAGTAGGTCCGACAAACTGTAACAGCATATGGCAGTTGTTCTAAACATGAATAAGGATTAGATATTACTAGCATCTTTTTCATTATTTTCTTGTTTGGTCATGGTGTGGAAGTGAATAATGATTATTTGACTAGCCTGTATTGAAACACATTTATCAGTATTTGGCAATGCACCAATGAATGTGTATTAAGGATTTAAGGCACCTAGTGGATAATTGGCCAGAAGTCTAGATGAACTCAATGCCAAATTGTGTATAACTGCAAAATAATTTGTAATAAATGTTACATGCCATTATGATAAACATTAGTGATGTTCATTTTGCAGCAACAGGACACTATGACAGCCAAAAACCGTAAAGCTTTTGCTTCACTGGACTTTGACATGGATCTTGGAGGCCCGTTTTCGTTCTCTGACCATGACAGTGGGCAAGTGAAGTGTCATATTTTATATAGTTGGCTAGTTACATACTAGTCCTTCTGGGTAATTAGCTGGAAATTTTATTTTATTGTAGACCTGAAGATGAAGAAGAGCCTCGGCCCACTTTGCTTCGCAGGACAACTATAGGGAATGGTAGGAAGTTCTATTACATACTTTTTTGGCATAAAACTTTATATATTATTTTGTATTGATTTATGGCTATACACAGAACTGATATGTCATTACTTCTGCTAGGCCCCCCTGATTCAGTACATGACTGGACCAAAGAGCCTGATATTGGGCTGTCAAACCAGAACGACACCAATCAAGCTTACTCTAGAAAGAACTGGCGGCTACTTAGATGCCAGAATGGCAAGTTTACAGTTCCTTTACATACATTATTGACCATTTGTATAAGAGGATAATTTGAATTTAAGCTAAGGAATTGTTCAAATGGAGTTATGCTTAAGAGTATCCTGTTTTTATCATTGGCAGGATTGCGCATCTTTGAAGAACTTGTGGAGGTTGAATACCTTGTATGTACTCTCTTACCTATATAGTATATACTGTTGAAGAGGCGCTGAAATCCCTGGTAATGTTAATGAGTGACCACACTTGTTCCTTTTTATGTCATGTGCAGGCAAGAAGCTGTAGCCGAGCAATGAGGGCCGTCGGTGTGGTGGAAGCCACATGCGAAGCCATTTTTGGGCTGATAATGAGTATGGATGTAACACGATATGAGTAAGTGTGTATTGTTTTACTTTCTGCCTGTCCTTTAATAGATGTTGACCTCAGTATTCTTTATGCTCCACTGTAGGTGGGATTGTAGCTTCCAGTATGGGAGTTTAGTTGAAGAGGTTGATGGTCACACTGCAATACTATATCATCGACTACAGCTGAACTGGTGTTCAATGTAATGACTTTTTTCTTGTATTGACAAGAACTTATTACCTGGTGCTGCTACAACTTGCATGATGATTGCATTGCAAGTCTTATTGAAATAACAAGGGAAGAATAACCCTGGTAGCTCAATGAATTATCTGAGCGTGAACTTTGATACGTTTAGACTTGAGTTCAGAATTTTGAAATTGGGCATATACTATAGTATTTTACTTTTACAGATTGGCATTGCCTGTACTTAGTGTCAAATCCAGTATTCTTTGTACTGCCTGGATGGCTGGATGCGCCGGTACCTGGCAGTAAGCAGCAATGCAGTATATTTTACAGCATCTGGTATATCTGGTGAAGCATCTATAGTTAGTCTGTTTGTCCTGGCTCAAGCCTGTTGCATAAATCCCAAAGGTTTAAATCCATGATATCCAAGCAAAACCAACTTTCTATTGTTGCTCCGAATGCTCGAGGGCAGGGGTAAACATACCACATGATAGCAACTGAAGGGAGACTCATTTGCTTATCTTTGATACAGATTAACAAAGCTCTTTGTTGATGATATATTTGGACCAATTCAAAATCATTGAAAAATGAGGGGGTGCACAAAAACTTTTAGATTATTCTTCTAAACTTAGGGGCAGGATGAAAACCTGCTACTTCTACGTGGCAGAACCATAAGGCTGTGGATTCCAAAATTTATATAGATAGATTACACTGCATTACCTCAGATTTGGAATTACATACTTCCATCTTATGTGAACAACTGAACAAATAGGTTGGTCTGGCCCCGAGATCTTTGTTATGTACGATATTGGCGGCGCAATGATGATGGTTGTTATGGTAAATTTTTGAATGATTTCCTTTCTGGTTTCCTCATCCATCTAAAGCGCCTTGTTTGATGTTTTGTGCTTAAACTTGCAGTTGTGCTGTTTCGATCTACTGAACATCAGAACTGTGGTCCCCAACCAGGATTTGTGAGGGCTTTTATTGAAAGTAATTTGCCTTGTGCTTGTCAGGAATCCTATTTTTCTCTAGACATTTAAATAAAGTTTTGTCACCTTTTTTCTCTCTCCTGAATTTCCTACTATTTCAGGTGGAGGTTTTAAGATTTCTCCTCTCAAATGCTTCAATGGGAGACCCCGCACTCAAGTTCAACACCTTATGCAAATTGATCTAAAGGGATGGGGCGTGAACTACTTTCCATCATTCCAGTACAACTCTTTGTTGCAGATGCTGAACTGTGTGGCTGGTACAAAGTACAAACAACTCTTTTAACTTGTTATGGCATGATATCTTGATTAAGTAACAAAACGAACAAATAAATTGTGTTAAATTAACCTCTCAATGTTCCTTTTCCTTGATAGTTTGTGGCCATGATGGTTTGACATCCATCATTTACATTTTTTCCAGGATTGCGTGAATACTTTTCCCAAAATGATGACATTCATACAGTTCCGAGGATTCCGGTGATGCATACTATGGCTAATGTGGCCTCAGTGAAAAAGGATCAGAAACTTCAGGAAGCTGACTCAAAGACGAAACAAGCGAATTCAACACAAGCTGATAACAAAAGTTCGGATATGATGGATGAAGAGTCAGAAGAAGATGATGATTATCAAGTTCCTGAAGCTAACTTGGAGGTGACAGGCCTAGAATACAGCCATGCCTTAAGATATTCATACTACTTTTGTAGTTTGCAAAAAGTTTTACTGTTAGTTCACTTCACACTAAAGTCTCGTTGCAATTCATGTACAGGAAGACACTACCAAATCTGACAGTGATGCTAAGTGCTCAGGTTAGTGTCTTGTCTAAATCCATCTTGTATTCTGATATCTGTATAATTTACCTATATGATTTGCTATTTTTTGACCTGATGCCTTTGCCATTATATTGGGTGATCCAGATCCAATAGATCTGTCTTGCTTTTCGGGCATTATTCGTCAGGATGCAAATGAGAAAAGTCGTAACTGTTGGGCAGTACCTGATAGCAAGATCTTTAAAGTTCGTAGCAAGAACTTTCCACATGACAAATCAAAGGTCTAAACCTTCAAGTGGCACAATTGGTTTTCTTGTTTTTGAAGCATAGAAGGTTATCAAGAGCTTAATATGTTGTTGTTTGAATTACAGGTACATGCAGGGAAGTACCTGATGGAGCTTGTAGCAATTGACTGGTTTAAGGACACCGAGCGTATGGATCATGTCGCCAGGCGGAAAGGATGTGCAGCTCAGGTAGGAAGTTGTTTATGGTTGATTCACGGTCTATTCATATCTCAGTGGGCTTGTTTCTGTAATTCACTATAACATGATTATGTCAACGCATGAAATACCAGTGTCTAACCTGCAAAGCAGCACTTTAACTAATATAATACTATTGCTTCTGTCTTGCAGAACTGTTGGTTCAACCAAAATTTTACCGTTAAATACATATATGTACCTGTCCTCTGTTTTCGTCAACCTTGTGCTAGCAATTTTTTCTTTCATATTAACTTTTAGAAGCTTGTAGTTGTACTCTGCGTACTAGTAGCGGGCACTTTAAATGTGTACTTGTCTCTATCATGTGAAGAGATAAACCTGTAGTCTGACCTACACATGAGTAAACATATGAATCAAACATATAAATCGTTGACACAGTTTTGACACAATTATCTGGTCTGTATTTAAACTGGATATCATTTTAGACTTTTAATTGGTTGAATGTTCAGTTGGCACAGTTTGAAAGTGAAAGTTCATGGCACTTTGCCATTTACCTAGGATTGGGAATATCGGAGAGAATAAGAGAGAGGGTGCGACCGGAGAATATCTTATAATTCTGTAAATATGGTTGAAAATTTTTTTGCTTTGAAAAATTGTTGTCATGTTAATATGGAACTGTATCCAGTTTGTTTAATATTGGTGAAAGAGCAGTACCAAACTATTCTGGTTATTATGAGAATCCCTGCATGTGGATACCACTGAAGATTTCTTGCCTGTATGCATGAACTGAAGCAAGGTCCTAACTAACCCAGTGCTACTCTTAGGTGATGATTTTTACTGAACCTTTACTAATGTAGGTTGCTGCTGAGAAGGGGATGTTCACATTTGTTGTAAACATACAAGTAAGCTCGTATTTTTACACCCTTCTCCATGGTTCGTTTCTTTCTGCCCTGCTTGTTCCTTTTCTTACAGAAAGGAACCATACGCAATACAGAAAAATATCACTTCCTTGCATAGTTGCACTATTTTTTTAACTCCTGGTTTTGACTTTGACAAAATGCTAGCCCAGCAATCTGTATCTGTCCTTTTAGCAAGCCTATTTGGGATTGCCTCATAAAAACATTACGAATGGGAGCAGATGCAGAATACTGCTGTGCAATTTGTCATATGACTGTAGCTTCTCGGTAGTATTGCACACGTGAGAGCAGACTTCTTTGCATGGTCGTAACTTCTATCTGGTGATATTTAATATTTTCATAATTAAATAAGATAATCGTTGTGTGCCCTCAGGGAAAAAAGAACTTAATCCTTACGGCTTTTCCCACCATGTACCTGTTTTCATTCTGTTGGTGCTTCTCTTCTGTACTTTGGTTCATTCTGATTAAGTCAGGATGCATTTGCAGATTCCTGGATCAAGTCATTACAGTTTGGTCCTCTACTTTGTCGCAAAATCCTTGAAAAAAGGTTCACTGTTGCAGCGTTTTGCCGATGGTGACGATGATTTCCGAAACAGCAGATTGAAGCTTATCCCATCTGTTCCAAAGGTTTGCTCTAGTGTACTGTCATATTGAGTCCATTGGTGTAGCCGTTCTCACTTTAGCATCTTAACTTCTTCAGGGCTCTTGGATAGTGCGGCAAAGCGTCGGAAGTACCCCTTGCTTATTGGGAAAGGCTGTTGATTGCAGCTATATGCGTGGTCCAGGGTACTTGGAAGTAAGGCACTAAATATAGTTACAACCCTATTTCTTTTTTGTTGATGAACGCCAAAGTACATTCTATTGATTATGTATGAACATGGCATAGTAGAGATTACGATTGAAGCAGAACACTAGACACAATGTATACACTCTAATATAGATATTGTTCTGCAGGTAGATGTGGATATTGGATCCTCAGCGGTAGCCAATGGGGTTCTGGGCTTGGTGTTTGGTGTTGTTACCACTTTAGTGGTTGATATGGCTTTTCTTGTACAGGTAAGGGTTGACCCCAAATCCTTGCTCTTTTAAGGTTCCAACAGTTCTCAATCGGACATTTTTCCCTATGGTTACACCTGCAGGCAAACACATATGATGAGCTCCCGGAGCAACTTCTAGGCGCTGCTCGGCTCTCTCATATCGAGCCCTCCACAGCAGTAGTTCCTGAACTTGATAAGATTTCCTCAGGGGAATGAATCAAGTGGTCCAGATTCTTCAATTCTTTCCTCAAAACTTTCTTCATTTGTTCAGTCGCTGCAGCAATTTGCAGTGTGTTAGCATCATCAGTGAAGTTCAGACAGTAAAAGGAATATCCACAAGCGCCTCTACCCCGCTTTCCTACAGTTACATCAGTTAGTTACTGTTAGATAATATACCAGTGAATATACCCAATGGTGAAATTCATGTACATGGTGCAGCCCTATTACTATAGCCGACGTGCTTACCTGGTCTTACCCCTTGTCAGGGAGTGAGCCAGTGAAGATACACTAGTGTTGTAGTCTATCGTTGACCGATACCTCAGTTTGGCGTTTTCTCTTTCTTACATATGTAACTATGTATCAATACGCTGCAAGATTTAATTCATTGCCAGCTTGGCCTTTGAGCTTATTCGCTAAGCTTTGATATTCGCATCGACTGGTTCCTTTGAGAGTATTTGTCATCTACGACAAACAAGCTGATGTTTTTGCGAATCTCATCGTGCATTCAACTAAGATATATTTTAAGATCTTCGGTCTTCGTAATTCTAGACTGTGCTAAGTGGATGCGGTCATTTGTTTGCACGTGTAGGGTGTGAACATTGTTGTACTTTAAAAGCGTCTTTAATCCGTTGATCTCTGGTCGGTATTGTTGAATTATTAATAAATATATATGTTTCATCAACTGCACTTCGGCCCCTTCTTTTGGACCCTGTTCTTTTGATTTTTTTGGGGCTACCGCCGATTATTTTTAGCTTTCGCCAATAGTTTTTGTATATATTTTTTAAGACAACAGCAGATGACAGAGATGTTAATACTGATAGTGTATATGGTTTTAGCCTTTTAGACGAGGAAAATTGTGTGTAGAATCCGCTTTAAGAAACCAACTTATTTATTTCGACTTTTGAAGAAGCTAAAAGCCAAACTATGATCTTTTGGGTAGCGGACGATGGTGGTGATGATACAGACAACACATACAATTTTAAGCTTGGAAAACCGTTTGAAAATTTTACTTAAAGAAACCGTACTGTTTGTTTCGACTTTAAAGACATAAAAAGACATGCAAAGAATAAGTCAAAAGCTCAAAAGAACGAGAACATGACCTTTGACTTCTTAGAAAGTTGAATCAAATAGGGTGATTTTTGGAAGCGGATTTTTCAAATAGCTTTCCGAATCTAAATTATATATATCGCGTCAACGTCTTTACTGTCTTAAAAAACACTAATAAAAATTATAAATCTTAGCTAAAAACCATAAGTCACGTGTCAAAACAAAGAGGCTTTCGTTAGGTCACAAACCCAGCTTACGTGGAAGCCCATCTAACATACCACGCAGCTTTAAATTTGCGTCCCACACCCACACTTGTCGCATCCTTCTCCCTCCCCGGCCCAGCACACCACTCCTCCCACTGTAGCCGCTAGGGTTTTACCGTGATGGCCGCCGCCGCCGCCCGGAGGCTCCTCTCCCGCCGGGCCTCCTCCTTCTCCGCTTCCGCTCTCCTCGGCCGCGGGCCTGCGTCCCGCGAGCCGCTGCTGCGCCCGGCGGTTCTCGCAGCCGCCGCCTCCCGCCTCGGCTTCCTCCGCGGGATGGCGCGGAGGCCGGGCGGCGACGCGTACGCCCCGATGCGGTCCGGCGGAGGAGGGGACCGCGCGCCCACGGAGATGGCGCCGCTGTTCCCGGGGTGCGACTACGAGCACTGGCTCATCGTCATGGACAAGCCCGGCGGGGAGGGCGCCACGAAGCAGCAGATGATCGACTGTTACATCCAGACCCTCGCCAAGGTCGTCGGAAGGTGCGGCTCTATCCGCCGATCCGTCCCCTCATTTCGTGTTAACATCCACACACGGGTGCTTGTTGTGAACAGTGAAACAGACTAGTTTAGTTCGGAAGCTAACTTGTTGTGCCGGTTTGTCTGTGTTGCAGTGAGGAGGAGGCGAGGAAGAAGATTTACAATGTCTCGTGCGAGCGATACTTCGGTTTCGGGTGCGAGATCGATGAGGAGACATCCAACAAGCTGGAAGGTTTGTTCTTACCCTTTTGTTAAAAAAAAGGGGAGAGAGGAAATGTATCTAATGCACTGTTTGTTATATTACAGGGCTTCCTGGTGTTCTCTTTGTGCTCCCGGATTCGTATGTTGATCCTGAGTACAAGGACTATGGAGGTAGCTTTCTTTCCCCATCGCTATAGTTTTCCTTGTTATAGTTTTCCTTGAGGGAATCAGTGGGTTCCTCTTCTCATATCTAGGACTGACATTTATGGGTGCTTTGTAGTTTGTACCATTAGGCTAGCTTATAGAATATTTTTTAGCATTGCAAATACCAAATACTATGTCCCACCGTGGCAACGTGATGAAACCCCTACAGGCAATGCTTTGCTTCCATTGCTTGGGGCTAGAATCTAGATTCTCTATTAGCAGTGCTGTACCTCTGTGGAATGGAACATCGTGTGGAATGTAGATCACTGGGGCTGACACATCAATTCATTAGAATGATGTGTCTTCAGCCTTGGCCCTAGATGTTCTAGTCCATCTTGGCAAAGCTGCGGCGTCTTACAGGTAGGGGTGGACATTTGGCTTGAGGCTTGCGGTGGCTCGGCTCGTAACGAGCCGAGCCGGCTCGGCTCGAGCTCGAGCTCGTAATTGATTCAAGCCAAGCCGAGCCCGGTGTCCACTCGTGAGAAAACGAGCCGAGCTCGAGCCGCCATGAGCCGCTCGTTGGCTCGTGCGAGCTCGGTCCCAGTCGGTCGCCTCTTACCCTTTTTTTTGCTCCCTGCCGATGCCTCCTTATCCTCCTCCCTATTCCCCTTCGCTCGGCTCTCTGCCTCTCTCTCTCTCTCTTTCCTGGACTCACTCAGGGGCGCCCCGTCCTCGAGGCCTTGAGCTCCTCCCCGCCTCTCCTCTCTGCTGCTGCGACGGCGCGGGACATTGTTCGGCCTCCGCTCCACCAAATCTGGCGCTCGCCTCCGCTCGGCCGGCCTCCGCTCCGCCAGATCTGGGCGTCCGCTCCAGCTGCCTCGCTCGCCGCCGCCGGCCTCCTCCGCTCGGCCGGATCTAGGTGCTCCACTCCGTCCGCTTGCTCCGCCTTCACTCGGCGCTCTCCGCCCCTCCGTGCCGTCTGCCGCCATTCGCTCGGCGCCGCTCGGCCTCCGTGATCCGCTCGACCATCCAAGCCAAAATGGCTCGTTTTGGGCTCATGAGCCATTTTGGCTTGTTTTGGGCTCATGAGCCATTTTGGCTTGTTTGGGCTCGTGAGCCATTTTGGCTCGTTGGTTCCTCTCGACCATCCAAGCCAAAATGGCTCGTTTGACTCATGAGCCATTTTGGCTTGTTTTGGGCTCATGAGCCATTTTGGCTCGTTTGGTTAAGTCTGTTGTGATTTGTCTTCTTTGTTGTGATTTGTGAATGTTGTGCACTTGTGCAGTTGTGCTTATGTGAATCTGTTGTGAATGTTGAACCGAATCTGCTGCCGTTGAGCTGCCTGCTTGCCGCTCTTGAAGTGTTACTCTCTGCTTTGCTCTTGAAGTGCTACTCATGCGTGATGTGAATGTCTTTGCTGTGAATGTGATGTGAATCTGCTGTAAATTTCTGCTGTGAAATTGCTGTGAAATTACTGTGAATCTGTGAAATTCTGCTGTTATCCGCCGCGAGTCTTTTTGGCTCGTTCGGGCTCGCGAGCAGGCTCGAGCCTCATTTCGAGCCGAGCCGAGCCCCTCGCATAGCTCGTTTCGGAAACGAGCCGAGCCAAGCCGAGCCTACTGTTCACCCAAGCCAGACCAAGCTTGGCTCGAGCCGGTTCGGCTCGGCTCGTTTCCACCCCTACTTACAGGCAATGTCCTGCTTTGAATGCTAATGGACTAATAAAAACTGTCTCTCTAACGGTTCAGCACCTCAGCAAAATGGGGTTCAGATCAGTGGAGATGAAACATTATTAACACATTTACTGCCTCTCGGGGCTTTGTTTATTTCAACGTGTTAATCTAATTTGGGGTTCAACCAGTGACTATTCTTGACCAAACTTGTCTTCTAGTCCATCTTGGCAAAGCGGTGAAGCCTAGTTGGCAATGTCTTGCTTTGAATGCTAATGGACTAAGAACAAATGTCTCTCATAACGGTTCAGCACCTCAGCAAAATGGGGTTCAGATCAGTGGAGATGAGACATTAATAGCACATGTACCGCTTGATCTGTTTTCAGTTCAACCAGCGGCCATTCTTTACCAAACTGGTCTTCTAGTCCATCTTGGCAAAGCGGTGAAGCTTAATCGGCAATGTCTCGCTTTGAATGCTAATGGACTAATAGCAAGTGTCTCTCTAACGGTTCTGCACCTCAATGAAGTGGGGCACAGATCAGTGGGGATGAAACATTATTAGCAAAATTTAACACAGTGAAGTTGAATGATCTCACTATAAGAAGTTTGAATCCAAATTTAACTGAATTGAAGGGGTCACATCTAGCTTTTACTACAGTGTGATGTGATTCACATATATCACTGCTTGACTGTTGTGGTGGTTTCTGGCCCCAGGGATTACAATTATTTGTGTACTTCATATGGATTTGTGCCGTGCTGTTATTTAGTCCATCTTGGCAAAGCAAGAGTGTCATTTAGGCAATGTCTTGCTTTGAATGCTAATGGACTAAAAACAAATCTCTATCGGTTCTGCTCTTCAGCGCAATGAAGTTGTGGATCAGTGGTGATGAAACATTAACCATGCATCCACAGACTTTTTTTTTTGCTGTTTAGACTTTAGAATTGGGTGCGATATTACACTCACAAAAAATATTTTCATGCCCTTTAATCTATCTTATTTTGCAGCCGAGCTTTTTGTTAATGGAGAGATTGTTCAGAGGTCTCCGGAGAGGCAGAGGAGGGTGGAGCCTGTACCACAGAGAGCTGCAGATAGGCCTAGGTACAACGACAGGACTCGCTATGCACGGAGGAGGGAGAACCAACGGTGAGGCGAGGTGATCAATCAGAGACCAAATAACAAGCCGAGGTGGTTTCAGCTCCCAAACTAGAGGATACTATCATCTAACTGAATGGAACAATCTACCAGTTGCATGCTCACTGTATACCAACACTATGCAGTGTGAAGTGTTTTGTTTCTGGTGTTGCTATTTTCATGTTGGTGATCGCCCTTCTGTAGGTTACTAGAGAGCTCGAAAAGTACCTGGCTTGGAAATGCACTGTTGCTGGTAACTCTGCAGCCATGTGCACTTGTAAATCTGGTTTGATGATCGAACTGCATCTTAAATAGACTTAAGAACTATTAAGGAATTTGTTGCTTGTGCTTTTTAAGTGTTTCCTCCAGAATATCCATTGTGCTCCTGAAATTAGTTATGCAGTATGATTGTATGAATCATGAATCCATGATAATGTCATCACCTGTTGTTAGCACTAATAAATCGTTGCCAAAAGATGCAGCACAAAAGAAAATACCCTTCAGCTGGCCATCCTTGGAGGCAGGAGCTCAGGAGAAATGCTGGCTCATATGGACTGCCAACCAAGATGGCTCAAAACGTGGTGTGGTATTACTCCATTCCAGCTACAAAATTTGAAACCAAGATCTATATGTTGCCATGCAAATTCCATGCAACCAACTATATCTTCCCCCTGCGAAATCTCACGCAGCATCCTACTCTATCTCTCGATATATGATAAACTACAGAAGTGCTAATGAAATGTGGGTAGCTCCTAAAATCGGCTATCCTGATGCCCCAGCTGCCTTCACTTCCTTCTCATCTTCACTTTGCTCTTCCTTTGCAAATTCCTCAATCAGCATGCACTGTCTCTGTGTCAAATTCCTGCAAGAAATCATATGTAAGATTTACCTGTAACAGCACAGGGTAGTGTAGTAAATTTTGAAGGGAACTTACACAGGGATGTTGATATTGAAATGGACATATTGATCACCATAGAATGATGAGTTTCTTGTCTTGATTCCTGCAAGATACGGTAACGTTTAGGACTATATGTAAAAGGAAATGAACCAGTTGTCTCGAGTTCCTAAGAGCCATGACGGAACTTATTTTTAATATTAGCTAAAAAATGGTTTCCTACACACATCACTTCTGTAGCAGTTGAAGTTGAGAATTCACATAAATGCCAGTTAAAGTGATATCACAGCATTTGATTCCGCGGCTTATCATTACTATTATAAAAGAATGAGTTGGTGGTCGTACGTCCCTTCTCCTTCAACCGCCTCATTCTCAACTTCTCATTATTCTTCACTTTTCAACTGATCAGAGTAGCTCTCTTCCATAACATAACTCTCTATATATCTAATAAATTTCGTTGCAACGCATGAGCAGGTAACTAGTTCTTACTACGTGAATAAAAATAGAATGGCAAATAGTGATAGGCGATGGTCAAAATTTTCAGTTGCTTCACCACAAGAGAAGAAATACTGGTAGCACAATATGTTCCCTTGTCCCTTTATTGCTTATTCATACATTCGTTGTTTCACTTGAACCTAAATATTTCATTTTGTGGATGCCTACTGGGGCTTCCAATTGTTCTGAAAAGGTTTCTAGCAAACATGAGAAAAACATATCACAACATGTAAGCATTAAGTACTAAATGCGTCATCATGCGCACATTAAAGAGGGAACATGAGCCATGAGAAAAAGATTAACAGTCTGTGGTATAAATTACCTTTTCCTCTCAGAACAACCTTTTGACCAGGTTGAGTACCAGGCTTCACCTGTGGCAAGGAGGTAAATGAGACCAATCGAGAATTTCCCACTTGATTAAGTAAAACTTTGCACAGTGAAGGGAAAATGATTTTGGACTTACCTTTAGAACAACATCTCCCGTCAGAGTTGGAACTTGAACAGTCCCTCCCAAAATTGCCTATAAAACATGCATGAAATTGATCCAAATCTGAATACTGGTAAAAATCTGATGAGAATAATTGTGCAGGACTGCAGGAGATGACTACTAGACAACCTCTCATTTTAAGTGTCACTACAGCGTCACTAGAGATAGTGTCACCAGTCACCAGACTCGCCACCATCAAAAGAGATATTGGCACACAACTATTTTTAACATGCAAACTCCGTCATAGCAATAGTGCCCCAAGAACAAATTCAGCGAACACAATCTGTTCTCATAGTGATAGGATGGCTTAGAACGGAGTTTGCATGTTAGCACGGAGAAGGATGTTCACCTTGTACACTCATTTAACTGTGCCATGACAAATGAGTAAGTCATAGGGCACAGAGATAGGAACAGGCTTCAAATTACCTTAGTCACATTCAACACAGCATCTACATGAATATCACCTCTCTCTCTTCGGAATACAGGATCCTCATGTACCTGGAAAAAGAATAGCATTATGAAGGCCGACTGTTTATCTTCATTCATTGGTCATTACTAGAACTACTAAATGGGGAGAAGACTAACAGTGAGGGTTATGTACAGATCACCAGGACGATTACCCTCTGGATCTGCTCCACCTGATCTAGCCACTTTTATAATATCATTGTCATCCGCACCTGCACGAACAAAATAATGTTCAAGGACATTTAGTAACACAGAACAAGATCATGTGGGTAAAAGTGAAGTTAATGTCAACAACTTGAAACCTACCAGGCACTATATCGAGCCGGACTGTTTTCGTTCCTGGCACAATTTTCTTTCCTTTGCAAGACTTGCACAATTCCTAACAACATAGTGACATTGTAATCACCAGCTCACAGCAATTAATCAGAAGCTAGACACTGTACAGAAAGCATATAGTGGACAAGCATAACTGCAACGCTCAAATACAAATCCTATTTCATATAGAACAACAGAGCTCAAAAAATGTACCCCTTAGAATTTTGGCTGATTTGATTCACATATCTAGTATTAGACAACTGGCCTTAGATGCAACCAGTAACTACCTAGATCCCAAGTCACAAATGGCAAGATTCAAAAGGGTTCATAACCATCAGCCTTCATGTCATGTACTAGCAATGTATGATAGTCAAATTTGGATGTACACAACCCTACATCAGACAGCAATTCTGGTTACCTGGATGGAAGTGATGTAGATATTTGTTCGAATCAAGAAACTTTAATTAGTTTTTCCAAGGATATAAACTTTAAACAGTTAGCCTTCATGACGACTTATTGAAGGCTTGATACAATTACAGTGCTACACTAAACAAGTACTTTTATCCGAACTGAAAGTTGCTATTACAAAGAGATATCCTACCTTTACAGTCTTACCAGAACCACCACACTGTGTGCATGTTGATGGCACCTTGAAGGGACCAGTTTGCATGAAGATCTGTCAACATTAGAGAAAAAAATGAAGACAAATAAGCGCATTAATAATATATGAATGAATATATCCTATTAAATGGATAGCAACGTGCTGGAGGAAGAACTAACAAATCCTGAACCCCTGCAAGCTAGACAAGTTTCGGGTTTGGTTCCAGGAGGTACACCAGCTCCATCTGAAAAAACATCCTCTCATCAGATTTTTTTTAAAAAAAAATTATTCAAAGTCACCATTGCTTCAAAAATGTAGTCAGTAAATATAAGTGCATCTACATACTACATGTTTCACATGTTACAAAAGTCTGAAAATTGATTGTTTTGGTGCATCCTTGAACTGCTTCCATAAATGATAATTCAAGCGCAACCTGCAAAATGGAATACATGAAATTCTGATTCAGAGTGGAACTACAATGGGCAAAGAAAACGAGTGTAGAAATAACCTTAACATCGTGTCCGCTAGTAAATTCTCTATCTCTGAAGATGTTTCTAAAGAACTTCATAACAAACAGAGACAACAAAAGTCAAATTAGTTCTGTTAGATTCATAAGAAGACTGAAATATATGAATCAACAAAAAAAATTATATGTTCAGTATCCATGAAAACAATAATGCAGAAATATAAAAACCAAGGAATAATATCTGTTTAGCAAGCTACAAAATAATGCAATGAAACAAAGAAAAAACATTTGTGAATTAAGAGGCTATGCATGGTGCTATGGGAGAGCATCTAAATATATATCATATATATTTAACAGAAATAATCTAGTATCCATGTCAAATTGGTCATCATAAAAAAACAAGCATAAGACAAAAACAAGGGTATGTAACGCCTGATGATCAACAAACACAAGTTTGTGGTTAGCTCAAAACAGTTCCATAAATAGAAAACTGCAGAGATGAAATGATTTTCCAAAGACAACAACACCTTTTTCTGTGTGGTCAATGATATGACACTATGCTAAAAGTTTGAAAAGAAGCAAAACCACCAAGTTAAAATCTGAAGACAATAGACCAGTACAAATAATTCAAAAAAAGATGGCATACATCATTCATTCCGCCACCGCCGCCACCACCACCACCGAAAATATCCTCAAAAGGATTGCCAAAACCGCCCTCAAATGGACCGCCAGATCCACCTCCTCCAGCAGAAGCTCTCTCATATTGATCAGGGCCAACCTGTAAAAATCGGGCCAAGGAGAAATCAATGCTAATTCCATGATGGTCTGAGATTCTGGGCAAGCTTACTCTAAAAGCTTGGTGACTTGGTGTTTTAAGTTTCTAAGGCATGTTGATGACCCTGGTATCACGGACAAGCAACAATCAAACAATTAACCAAACCGAATTATTACCGACACTGATTATCTTGGGGTAAGGGGAACTAATAACATAAAGTTTCAAATTTTCAGTTGTTTGCAACTCATGAGAATATAAGTAACAGGCATTGTCAGTAAAAAAATGTAAATATAGGAATAATTAAAGAGGTTGAGTTGTTACCTGGTCATACAACGATCTTTTTGGCTCATCCTTCAAAGTCTACAAGGGGGTATATTAATCAGTCCTCCTAGAAGCTATACTATATAACTTTAGGTAAGGATTCCATGCTGAAAGAAAATAAGTACCTCATAAGCTCGCTGAACCTCTTGAAATTTCCTTTCTGCGTCAGCATCACCTTTATTTGTATCTGGATGAAGCTTCTTCGCAAGCTTTTAGGACAAAACAAAAGGGAAAAAGATAGGATGGTAAGGTAAATTGCATGCTGTGGAAAAGGAGAATTATCTTATAAATATATAGAGAAAAGGAAATATCAGCACGTACTGCCCTGGTAATACCAATGCTACAGGAATGATTTATATAACTCAGAATTAGTGTAGTTAAACATCAAGGAGGAGACTTCAGTTACTCCACAACAGTATATCAAAACATCCAAAGGCCCTTTCTTATACTAACATATACATTGTTTAAGACTCCATGTACCATTTTTCAGAAACATTTTGGAATTAGTTATACTAACATATACATTGTTTAAGACTTCAAACAATTATCGACTAAACTTACAAACTAAAGGTAAACCATTTTGCTCGATCCTAAATGTAAGTTCCAGTCGCAAACTAGAACTACGATGTACAACTTTGATGTAGTACTTAATTTACACCCTAAGCATGACAACAGCTGTGTTCAGCAAGAACAACAGCCAATTCCCTAAAACTGCCAGGTCCAATTCGAGACAACCATACCGCATAATACGCTTTCTTGATCTCCCCCTGGCTCGCGTTCTTGCTCACACCGAGTACATCGTAGTAATCCCTCGCCGCCACCGGTCTGGTCCCTGCGCAACCACGCATCCAACAGAACCACACGACTCAACCAAGCTCACCAAATCAGAAACGAACAACCCTTCCCCTCCCCCACTTCTCCTCACCGTGGAAGAACCTGCTGCTATTCGGAGAGGAAAACGGCGACCGCCAGGAGGGAGCCACGCGACCGACGTCGTTCCATCTCGCTGCACGCATGCAACCAAGGATCAATCACGGGAAGGACGAAGCAGCCAGAAATACCCCAAGAAATCGGGAGGCCCAGTAGCCGGGAGTCTCACCTCTGTGGGCGCGCGAGGGGTGGAAGGAGGATGCTGATGCGGAGGAGGAGAGCGAGCGGCGAGCGAGGAGGAGCGCGAGGCGGGCGCCGCCGGGGAGCCGCATGGTGGCGCGGTGAGGTGAGGTCGTGCGGCCTCGCCGTCGCCTCGCGTTCTTGCGGGGAAGGTAATTAACGTTCCGGAATGCGCTGCTTCGCGGGATGCCTTCTTCTCGGGCCGCGGATGGGCCCTACGGCCTATTGGGCCCGGAGTCCATTCCTATTTGGAGCTCAAACCTGGCCCAGTCTCCGCATGCATGCATTAACTTGCTAGGGTAAGGTGCCGTGGAGAATTCATGTATTCCAATCAGGGTCTAAGATTTTCTCAAAACTTAGATCAAACGTAAAGTTGTTTTTTCATTGGAAATGATCAATTGTGATTTGAGATTTTTCTTGAGTACAAATACAATGCATCTCCAAATTAAGTGCGTGTAGATATGTACGTCCTCCTTAGGCTTCATCACCCCTTGGCTGGGGCGGGGCAGTTACTAGGTTTATACGGCGGCGGGCAGCCGCCGAAGCACCTGGGTTGTTTCAGGCTGGCGATCGCCGCGGCGTTGCGTCCTAGGCTGCAGGACACGTCGGCGTTGGACTCCTCGTAGTAGCTGCCGATGGAGACCGGCCAGCACTCGAAGGTGAAGTTGAGGCCGCGCTTGTTGCTGCTCACCCCCTTGGGCCCTCCGATGGTGAAGCTAAGGGAGGCCGCCGCCTGCACCAGCACCTGGTCGCTCTCCCCGTCGTACAGCCGGCCCGCCAGCGCCGACACCGCGGAGGCGTTCAGGAACCCGATCGACGTCACGTAGTGCGACGCCTGCTGCGGCACGACGAAGGGGCTCAGGGTGAAGGCGGCGAGCTCCAGCGACGCGTCGTCTAAGAGGCGGACGATGTTGTCCCCGCCGAAGTGGATCACGGCGCGGCCGCTCGGGTTGTAGGCGCGGAAGGTGATCTTGTACTTTATGTCGGAGCCCAGCGACTCCGGGCGCTCCACGGACACCGCGCCGTTGGTCACGGAGAGGTCGAGCTCCGCGGGCCGGAGCACCATGACGATGGCCGTGACGACGGCCGCAGCGACGACCGCGGCGAGCAGCGCGGCCACCGCGTACCGCACCGCGCCCAGCCAGGGGAACTTGGTGCGCTTGCGGTCGCCGCCGGCGCCCCCCATGTTGTGCTCTAGCCAACAGGTGGTCTGGTCTGATGGAACTTACTTAGACTGTTAAGTACAAATTAAGCCTGCCATGCGCCTATACCTAGTGTTTTATATGCATCATCGACCATGGCATCGCACGCGAGCTGAGCTAGGCACATCAAATACTGACACCTATGTGAACGGGGAGAAAAGACAGGCAACGAAGGGCTCTTCTTTACGAATTTCGAGATATTGACCCAATGCAGGGGCGGATTTGGGGTGCATGGCCGTGCAACTGTATTCCCAAATTTTTTAGAAGAAAAATAAATATATGAAAGATATATGTATATATATATAAAGTTTTATTTGCATTTTTATCTGATTTTAGCCCAGAAGACCTTTCTCGTGGATTGGTCCAAGCCCCATTGACGCCGGTTGGCCTATTGCCATTAGCCGGTCTATTGAAAAAAAAAACCCTAGCCATCCATTCATAGATCGATCAGTCAGTCGAGGGCAGTCTCAATGTTTAGTGCCTTGGCCCCCAGCCACTAGCCCCAAGCCACTAATTTGGCTCATCTTCCTTTTCAATTTGATTTATTCATTACCGATGTGTGTAGAGATGCAAGATTTAAAAAGGTGAAGAATTATGCTAAGCTTTCCGTGATGCTTGTTGAAACAAATAAATATAATAATTATAAACTTGTCTATTTGCTTCTCAAGTTGGTGCTAATCTTTCTCGTGGCAACTGCAAATGTTGAGCGAGTCTTTTCGGTAAGGAATTATGTGAAGAACAAACTAAGAAATAGCATAGGTGATCAATACTCGAATATTTACTTAGTTACATATATTGAGCGTGACTTTTTTCTACAAGTTAGTAACAATGAACCGCTTTCAATCAATGAAGGAGCATCGTGTGAAGTTGTAATTTTTTGCTAAAGTATTTTGATTGTATTTCACAAAGTTGTAACGTAATATTTGAACTCTTATACTATATATTTTGAATTTTTAAATTCACAGTTTTACACATCCATTTCTCAATATATTAGATCCGCCAATGGCCCAATGGTTGAAAAATCTTACATTAACGTGAGAAAATCACCTTACAGATGGATTGATGGACACCTTACGTACGTTCTTAATTCTAGCTAGCTAGCAGGAACTTATTCCGGTCACGTGTCTCAGCTAATCGATAGGTTGAGACCTGATGAGTAGTAACTAGCTAGTGCAGATTAACACTGTACCAACCATGCTAGTGGCAAGTGTCTCGTTATTTGCTGTACGTAGGAACTTGTTCTGCTCACATGTTGGATACTTAATCACAGGATGCGTGCCCGGTACTTTGTTATAGGCTTGCTTTATGCGATCGATCGAGCTGGTCCAAATTTTATGTGCCAATATTCGAGCGAGTGATTACTTTATTGGATCCATGGAATTCATGCGGGATGTGTCTAAGTATCATCTAGATATTTTCTTCCTAACAATCATTCAGATTTGAGATCGTTGGATCTATCCAACGACCCTTTTTTTAGAGGAGAAGGATATTTATTTTGAGAGCTACTGAATTTGTAATTCAATGATCATAAATCTATATAATAGTTAAAAAGAAAGCATTCATGTTGTGTTTATCAACACTCTTTGATGCGTGCTGCAGGTCCAATATAGTAGGAAAGTGCCTTTTATAGTTCCATGCCACGACGCATCCACACACGATCGATCGAGCACACGCACGCTTACAAACGTCACTCACAAACTAGCACCACGGAGTACATCCTGCCCACGTCACTCGAACGTCAGCGCCGTCACCTCGACAGCCGTCGCGCTGCGTGGGTGTCCTGCACGTCCGTCGACTTCTTTGCTAAGAACCAGACGTTCACGCCCGTCGAGTGTCATGGTTGAAGTGCCGGCCGGTGTGTGTGTACAGATCTGTCATGCAAACGTGTGTATCGATCGATGATCTTGCGTACCAAATATTTCGACTGTTTTTCGTTTCGTTGTGGGATTGAAATTCGATTGTTTGCTACATGTGTCCAAAAATACAATGTAAAGTTTATGCTGTTTACGCGTTTGTTTACATGTAAAATCATTGTGAGAAAAGTAAACACACTTGATGTAGTGCCATGCACCAATACACATAGATGTTACAAACATGCATTGCATCAATCATGGAGATGCAAATGATGGAAGAAGCAATCCAATTAATCAATCCATGCATACAAACCAAGCTACAGTCAAGTACTGCATGCTCAATATCCGTAACCACCAGCCGATGATGCGATCGCAGGGCGGCCAATGCCGGTGTGCGTGACCAACGCCCAAATCACGGTAAGGAACTCGCCGCCCTGCGCCAGCGCCTGGCCGTGCACCCTCACCTGCTCCGCGTCCTTCGTCGGCGCCACGTAGACGACGATCTCCGTCCACACGTCGGCCAACAGCTTCCACACCACCGCCTCGTCGCCGGCGGCCTCGTCCATCAGCGTCTTTCCCAGCCTTACCCCCTTGCGCACCACCGTCGTCGCCGCCTCCGTGTCGTCCCGGTCGGCGATAGACATCATCTTCCCATATCTCGTGGCGTCCGAGGAGAAGTAGTAGCCCTTCAGCCCCAGCTCCAGCTTCAGCTCCCTGCTCATGGCCCTGTACACGCGCCCCGTCCCGTCCACGTCGTCGGGGAGCAGCTCCGGGCGGAACGCCACCAAGTAGGCGCAGTACCGGGATAGCCGCGTCGCCGCCTTGCTCAAGCTCAAGGTTTGCCCCTCCTCCTGCGGCGGGCACCTCACCTCCAAGAGGCTGGTGGCGATGTGCCAGGTCAGGATGACCTCGGCGACGCTCTCGCTCTCGCACGCCCACGAGAGCCGGGAGTGGTGCTGCGGGTGCCTCGCCAGTGCAGACTTGCCGTTGCTGAGAGGGGTGGCGCCGTCGTCGCGGTCGTAAGCTGTTAAGTACTCCATGATTGAGTGCTTCGCTTCCTCAGGCACGGCGGCGGTCGGCAGTGTCAGGGGAAACCTGCAGAACCAGAGCACGGAGAATTGCTTGACCCGGAGGTTGCGGCGGCTCATCCTGTCTCTGACCCACTGGATGCGGCGGATGGCGCCGCGGAGGAGGGGGCTCGCGCGGCAGCGCGGCTTGGCGGTGTAGTCGCAGACCATGTTCACCGTGAGCCAGTTGGAGAGGAGGAAGACGACGAGCTCCCACGCCTCCTCGTAGAGGAAGGTGAGGAAGAGGAGGAGGGTGATGGAGAGGTCGAGGGTGGAGAAGAACGCCGACGGCGACTTGAGGACTTTGCTCAGGAGGCACCTTGTCATGCTGAGCACGCCGAACGACACGGCGTAGTTGTCTCTCCCGATGCTGCGGAAGACGAAGGCGATGTCGCCGTTGCCGCAGAGCACGACGGTCATGAGGCAGAGGCCGAACACCACGACTGGGAACAGCAGGTAGTTGACGAGGAGGAAGAAGGGGCTCGCGAGCACCACGGGGAGGACGGAGTGGTAGTACTCGGTGAGGAAGTTGAGCTCGTCTTGGATCACCTGGAACAGTGTCATCGCCGTCGCCGCAGCCGTGGCTTCCCGGTCGGCGGCGCCGTCGTTGCACAGGCCTTTGAAGATGAGGTCCCGGCAGTCACGGGTCTCCGCGTCGGTCATCGGCATCTCCTCGAACTCCCGGCGCAGCAGCTTGAAGAGCGCGAAGGAGAGGCAGAGCCTCTTGAGCTCCGGGTCGGACGCCAGGAGCTGGTCACTCTCGGCGAGCGCCCAGACTCTGCCGACGGTGACGACTGCGTGGTCGTCGTCGGCGAGTGGTTTCGGCAGGTCGACGCGGTAGCCGTGCGGGCCGGCCTCCTTATCGAGGTTCTCTTCCCCCATGACGGCGTACTTGCAGCTCCTCAAGAGCTCGTGTCCATGGCGTGCTCTGCTCGGATCATGCTCCTCGTCTCGCCTCACGTGCCGCTCCTGCTCCTGCTCCAGCGTCTGCGCAATGTAGGCAGTGAGAAGCTGCGGGTTCTTGCCGAAGGCGAAGGATCGCTTCACGAACTCGGCGATGGCGATCCTCTGCAGCAGCTTGGCGGCGGCGACGACCCAGAGGACGCCGAACACCGCCCTCCGGCCGGCGCTGTAGACGTTGAAGAAGACGAGGTAGCCGAGGAAGGCGACGCGGCCGGCGCGGTCGGCGGGGCCCTGCCTTCCGTCGACCTTCTTGCGGAGGAACTCGACGAGGAGCATCCACGCGAGGATGAGGCGCGCCCGCAGCGGGAGCTCGGTGGCGTCGCCGTTGTCCCCGGAGGGGCCGGCGTTCTTGGCCTCGGAGAAGAGGTAGGAGGTGACGGGGAGGAAGAGGGTGAGGGATGCGGAGAGGAAGAGGCGGGCGGTGGGGTGGAGCGTGGTGGAGGCGCCGGCGAGGAGGTTGAGGTCGAACAGGACCGCGGCGAGGAGGAACATGGCGAGGGAGGTTGCGACGATGGAGACCTCGTTGCGCTGGTCGGTGTAGGAGGAGGTGAGGTTGTACACGTACGACGACATGATGCCGCCGCCGCAGTGCACGTCGCTCGAGTTGAAGTACGCCATTGATCTAGCTAGCTAGCTGTCTCGATCGAGATGCAATCGCAAGCTGATACGAGGAGTGCAAGTTCTTGCAGCTTCGTCCCAACTTCTTTGGATCGCTAGCTAGCTACATATACTACGTACTAGCGTCTGATTCAGCTGGTCCTAGCTTCTCCTACTGGCACATGCACGTAGCTACAAGCACGTCTGATTCAGTCGTTGAGGCCTGGCCTCATCGAGATTCGTGCCGAACATCTCTCTCCTCCTGCGGCCACGTCGCCTCCACCGGCCGCTGTACATCGCCGACAGGCAATGCACCGTGAGCCACGCTGCGCCTCCCCCACCCCTAACTCCCCTCTTCAAGCCGCACGAATCTCAAAGCATGTTAAACGGCTGAGATAGTAGGGGCAACGTTCACGATTTCGGCGAAATTTCGTTTATTACGTTCCTCTTGTTACCATTCGAAAGAAAAATGATTTTGTTAAATTCGTAAGCTGCTTAATTAAATGGGATGGATGGATGGATTAACTTGGACACTTTGTTCGAATTCGTGAGCTAGCTAGCTAGCTACCTGGTCCCGGCCGATTACGCGCTAGCAACTAAGTGTGGAGTGGTCTAATTTGCTTTATTCGAATTCCTGCAAGCAAGCTGCGCTGCTAGCTCATCCAAGTTGAGGTTGTACGGAAGATGCTCAAACGGTCGCCTCGTAAGTGCTTTGGTAAGAATATTAGCTAGCTGATCTTTGGAAGCAATAAACCTGACATCCAGTGCCTTACGAGCTACCCTCTCACGGACAAAAGGAAAATCAACTTCAATATGTTTTGTGCGAGCATGAAACACCGGATTGGCCGAGAGGTACGTCGTTATATGTATAAAAATGACTAAAATGCCCTTTCAGCTCTCTTTCCAACATCAACAAATAGATTAACGTTGTGTAATTTTCTCATTCAGAATTTCCAAAGATTTAAGTTCGAAAAATTACATATTAAGTTTATCGTTGTGTAAAATTTAATTTAATTATATTTCCAAAAAATAATGTTATTTAACTTAAAATTAATTCCAAACTTTTTTTACTTCCGAATCTAATTTCGTTTTGGAAGTTGAAATTATGTGTAATACAAACCTCAATTTTGTTCCGAATTTCAGCTTATATTATTTGAATTTAATTTCAAAATTATTACCTATCCATCTTCAATCCAAAAAATTATACTTCAAACTTGAGTTGCATGTGGACCTTACGTTACGTTCATATACTTCTGAATGGACCATAGGCCCATAGCATTGGCCGTTACTCTCCAGAATTGTATTGCTTTGTCAGACGTGATGCAAATGTTAGCAACAGGCCCAATAGTTTTCAATGTCCGTGATTTGGATAAAACAGATGTCGTAGGAATTTCTAAGCTATAAATAGACGCACAAGATTTTTTTCTTTTTTCCTATTATAAACATGGGAATTTTAGCTATTTTTCTTTTTCTCGGATTAACATGGCAATTCCTGACCTTTCTGCCTCTTAAGATTAACGTGGAGGCTGTTTATACTATATATATAGAGAGAGATGCAACTGTGTTGTAGCCTTACAGTAACTGATGCGGATTGGAGAGAGAGAACACCAGACTGTAATTGTAGGATTCAAAAAGCTCTACTCTACGAGAAATTTTATTATATAATGGTGACATAGCATGATTTGTGTCACGAACTGGAACGTAACATGTGGCACGGTAATATTGTAGTAGTACTATAGATTATACGGAAAGAAAATTAATTTTTAATACTACTACAACGCTCAGTTGTACAAAAAAATAATTTTTAATAGCTGCTTACTGGTTGTAAGTCGTAGTCGTGATTATGACCGTAAATCGTGGTTATGAGCGTAGTTGAAAGTCGTAAGCCGTGGTCATATACCGATTTACGACCACAGCTTGCGACTAGTAAGCAGTTATTAAAAATTATTTTTTCTGTACAACTGAGAGCTGTAGCATGTATTAAAAATTAATTTTTTTTATATAATCTACAATATTATTATAGTGTTATCGTGCCATATGCTACTTTTCGATATACTCGTCACACTCTTCGAGAATGGTGGGTCTTTTAGTTTACACATATCACTGATTGATTGGATGGTTACATAAATAACATTATGTGATCGTGGCATAGTAAAATTTCTCCCACTCCACGCTTGAAACACGACAACGAAATTATTAGAAGTACTAGAACGCACTGAAGTCACATCACCCATGAATGCAAGATGCAACATCACTAAGGCCAGAAAGTGAAGGAAAAAAAGAACACCAACGAACATCACTAAGGCCAAAAAGTGAAGAAATAAAAAACACCAACGATCATATATTCATAGACTAGTAGTCTGAATGATTTTGGCGGCGTCAAACATTCAATTACACCTCTAGAGCATCATCAGTAGACCATCTATATCTGTTAAATATTTTTGTTTCATAGCAACACACATAAACACTTAATTAGTAATATATAGAGAGATGCAACTGTGTTATAGCTTTACAATACCTCATGCGGATTAGAGAGAGAGAACATCGGACTAACTATAGGAGTATCAATCCATAGTCATATTCGTAAAGCTCCACTCAGCGAGAAATTTTATTCAATGACGCCAGAAATTTTATTCAATGACACATCATGGTTTGTGTCACGAATAAATTGAAACATAACGTGTGGCACGATAACATTGTAGTAGTACTATAGATTGTATGGAAAGAAAATTAATTTTTAATACTACTACAACGCTCAGTTGTGCGGAAAAATAATTTTTAATAGCTGCTTACTGGTCGTAAGCCGTGATCACATACCGACTTACGACCACAACTTGCGACCAGTAAGCAGCTATTAAAAATTATTTTTTATACAACTGCGAGCTATAGTATGTATTAAAAATTAATTTTTAATACTGCTACAACGCTCAGTTGTGTGGAAAAATAATTTTTAATAGCTGCTTACTGATCGTAAGCCGTAGTCATGAATCGTAAGCCGTGGTCGCATACCGACTTACGATCACAGCTTGCGACTAGTAAGTAGCTATTAAATATTATTTTTTGTACAACTGCAAGCTGTAGTATCTATTAAAAATTAATTTTTTTGTATAATCTACAGTACTACTATAGTATTATCGTGCGGCGTGCTGCTTTCTGATTCACTCGTTACACTCTCCAGAAGTGATGGCCCTTTTTGCTTTACACATATCACTAATTGGTTGTGTCATGAATGCAAGATGCAACATCACTAAGGCCGAAGAGTGAATAAAAAACAGAACACCAACGAACATCACTAAGGCCAAAAAGTGAAGAAAAAAAAGAACACCAAAGGTCATATATTCATATATTACTACTCCTGAATGATTTTGGCGGCGTCAAACATTCAATTACAGCTCTAGTATCATCAGTAAGCTGGCGCCTCGGACTTGTCGAGGCATGGCGTGTCGCCCCTGACGCTTGACAACGACGACGAAGAGTAGCCTCCGACGGCGATGGTCACCGGCCAGCAATAGTACGCGATGCGTTCGGAGCTCGTGCTGATCCCATTAATAAGGTTGGTGAGCAGGCCATCCACCTCCATCTCCGCGCTAATGCTGCGCCCCTCGAACAGCGCCTGGATATACTTCATAGGCACGTCCTCCGGCGGCTCCAGGGTCTCCGTCACCAGCGTGTCCTGCGCTAGCTGCTGCGACAAGGATATGCTTGGTTGGAATGGGAACTTGGTGATCATGGCTGCCGCGTCCTTGTCGATGAGCCGGATGTTGATGCCGGTGAAAACGATGAAGGCGCGGCCGCTGGGGTTGTAGGCCGTGAGGGTGAAGTTGAAAGTGACCTTCCGCGGCGGCATCGACGGGATCCTGTCCGTGGACACGGAGCCTTTGGCGACCGTGAGTTGGAGCTTCTCGGGCCGGAGCATCACGACGACGGCCCTGACCAGGACTACGACGGCGATCACCGTCACCACGAAGGCCACCGCGCATCTTGCCACGTATAGCCACCGGAGCCTCGAGGCCTTGCCGCCGCCGCCGGTTGCCATATGTAAGTAGTAGTACACGAGTGCTAGCTAGCTAGCTACTTATGCCACCTGCTTAATCTCAACAGTGCATGGTCAGTTCATATGTAGCTGTTATCTATTTATAACACACACTCTGCGCTGAGACGAACCGATCGATATATGTATATATATGTACGCGTACTCACGTGCTACACAATTATCGATACGCGTATAATTAGGACGTGACCGGCCTAACTTGAGTGAGCGAGAAGCGGCCGAAGAGAAAGCGGCCTTACGGTTCGTGTATGGGCTGGGATTGGAGCAGCTAAAGATGGATTTTGACAAAGAGAAAGCGGCCTTATCGATTGCTTTGCTTACTTTAATTATTCTTATTCTCGTGCAAGTGCTTAGGGGTGGAAATTCCTCCCTAGTGTTAAGGGCAGCAGGAATCTCTCTATTAGGATATGTACAATACAATATGTTTATATATAAATGTTTAAAGAAAGAGAATATAGTCATATCATCAGTAAGCTGGCGCCTCGGATTTGTCGAGGCAGGGCGTGTCGCCGCTGACGCTAGAAACACACGAACACTTAACTAATAATATATAGAGAGATGCAACTGTGTTGTAGCTTTACCATACCTCATGCGGATTGGAGAGTGAGAACATCAGACTAACTAAAGGAGTATCAATCCATAGTCATATTTGGGAAGCTCTACTCAGCGAGAAATTTTATTCGATGACACAGTATGATTTATGTCACGAATAAATTGAAATATAACGTGTGGCACGATAACACTATAATAGTACTATAGATTGTATGGAAAGAAAATTTATTTTTAATACTGCTACAACGCTCAATTATACAGAAAAATAATTTTTAATAGTTGCTTACTGGTCGTAAGCCATAGTCATAAATCATAAACCGTGGTCGTGAGCATAGTCGTAAGTCGTAAGCCATGGTCGTATACCGTCTTACGACCACAGCTTGCGATCAATAAGCAGCTATTAAAAATTATTTTTTTGTACAACTACGAGCTGTAGTATGTATTAAAAATTATTTTTTTGTACAACTGCGAGCTGTAGTATGCTGTTGTGCATGGTAAGTTCAAATGCAGTTATTATCTATTTATAACACACATTTTTCCCTGAGATCTACCGATCGATATATGTATATATGTACAGTGTTCTTACGTGCTACACAATCATGTGACAGTAACAAAGATAGGCGTATAATTAAGACGGTACATTTGAGTGAGCGAGAAGCAGCTAAAGATTCTCGATTGCTTTGCTTACTTTTATTATTCGTATTCTCGTGCAAGTGGTTAGGGGTGGAAATTCCTCCAGTGGTAGGGGCCGCAGGGAATCTCGATCTCCCCCTGCGGACAAAGGAGGACGGAACCTGCTGACTTGTTTGCCCTGTTCTTTTGAATCTCTAAAAGTATTTTTTTGATTTTTTTTCTATAATAATTATCTTTTAAATAAATTATTTTTTAAAATAGAGTCTACTATTTAATTATAGTGTATACTGTACTGACTTCATTTATAATACCAAAAAACACATGTGAGTTTCTGTTACTCTGTAATCTATCACACAAACAGTCAAAAAGTCATAAGTCGCAACACCAGACTCTAGGAGTATTATCAATCCATAGTGAAATTCTGAAAGCTCCACTCCACACTTTAAACACGATAAGGAAATTATGCAGAAGTGCTAGAACACATTGAAGTTACATCACCCATGAATGCAAGATGCAGCATCACTAAGGCCAAATAGTGAAGCAAAAAAAAAAACACCAACGATCATATACTAGTACTCCTGAATGATTTTGGCGGCGTCAAACATTCAATTACCTATACAGAGCATCATCAGTAAGCTGGCGCCTCGGACTTGTCGAGGCATGTCGTGTCGCCCCTGACACTTGTCAACGACGACGAAGAGGCGGAGCCTCCGACGGCGATGGTCAACGGCCAGCAATAGTACGCGATGGGCTGGGGGGGCCTGTCGATCCCATTAATACGGTTGATGAGCAGGCCCTCCACCTCCATCTCCGCGCTAATGCTGCCCCCCGCGAACAGCGTCCGGATACAGCTCATAGGCACGTCCTCCTGCGGCGTCAGCTTCACCGACACTAGTTGATCCTGCGCTAGCTGCTGAGACACGGATATGTTTTTTGGGTATTCGAACTCGGTGATCTTGGCTGCCGCCGGCGTCGACGCGTCCTTGTCGATGAGCCGGATGTTGATGCCGGTGAAATCGATGAAGGCACGGCCGCTGGGGTTGTAGGCCGTGAGGGTGAAGCTGAAAGTGACCTTCCGCGGCGGCATCGACGGGATCCTGTCCATGGACACGGAGCCTTTGGCGACCGTGAGTTGGAGCTTCTCGGGCCGGAGCATCACGACGACGGCCCTGACCAGGACTACGACGGCGATCACCGTC
Organism: Bonia amplexicaulis; assembly: GCA_036346245.1. NCBI lineage: Eukaryota > Viridiplantae > Streptophyta > Magnoliopsida > Poales > Poaceae > Bonia > Bonia amplexicaulis. The sequence continues at coordinate 22,914,261 of CM070750.1, read as the reverse complement.
ACCACGAAGGCCACCGCGCATCTTGCCACGTATAGCCACCGGAGCCTCGAGGCCTTGCCGCCGCCGCCGGCTGCCATGTGCAGGTAGTAGTAGACTAGTAGTAGTACACGAGTGCTAGCTAGCTCGCTACTTATGCCACCTGCTTAATCTCAACAGTGCATAGTCAGTTCATATGTAGTTATTATCTATTTATAACACACATTTTGCGCTGAGACGTACCGATCGAGATATATATATATATATATATATATATATATATATATATATATATATATATATATATATATATATATATATATATGTGTGTGTGTGTGTGTGTATGTGTATGTACTTACGTGCTACACAATTATGTGACAGTAACAAAGATACGCGTATAATTAAGACGTGACCGGCCTAACTTGAGTGAGCGAGAAGCAGCCGAAGAGAAAGCGGCCTTACGGTACGTGCGTGGGTCGGGATTTGAGCAGCTAAAGGTCGATTCTGACAAAGAACAAGATTCGAGCATGGGTCTTGTGATTTGTTCGAGCACTAGGTACGGAGAGGCAGCGATGACGTCGCTAGCCACAGGTTTGGAGGGATGTGGTGGTGAGCCTAGAGGTGGGCATTAGACTGCATGGTCTAGACTCATCGTGTTTTGGGCCGCGTCATGTCATGCTGGCTTGGTTCGATCATCTCGTCGTATTGTGCTGTATCGGTCTACTTTGTTTTCGGTCAAACTCAGTCATGGGTCAAAGCCCATCATACTAGCGTTTGTATCATGATCATGCCAGCCTAAAAGAAAAAATCGATCATATACCCTCCATTTAGATGGAAATTGAGGATTTACCCTCCTGGCCCACGAGTCAGTGACTTATGATGACCCTACATGTCGTTGAGATGTGGAGGGTAAATCCTCAATTTCCCAACTAAAGGGAGGGTATTTGATCCAATCTCCCAGTCTAAAATTAGTCATCATGCATGATGGTCCTAAAAGAAGGGCAGATTAAAATTGGTGCTTTTGCATGGCGTTTGATCAGGCAAAGGGCCTGAGGTACATACTATGTCGATCTATATCTACGGAAATCTTTATTTTCACGCGTGCGCACGCGCCACACGCATTCGAGCGCCTTATCCAACCAATTCTCTTTACTTTTTACTCCTCCAACACAAGAATGCTTAATTGGTTACTGCGCAAACGCCCGTGATTCACCACCTACTTAATTAATGCATGCCTTTACTCAAATCAATAGGAAAAAAAAATAGGGGGAATCATTATTTTAAATTTGCTCTCGAAATTATGCTAATTTGCTCTCAAACTTATCTTGAATTTACTTATCAAATTTATCCTGATTTTGCTTTTGAATTTTATATTTGGTTTGCTGTCGGAATTATCCTAAGTTTTGCTTTTTGAAAATATCTTGAATTTACTTTTGGAATTATGTTGAAAGAGACATGGATTTTATTTGATATTTTCTATTATAAGTCACACGTCTTTCTTCCTCTTTTATCGTTTAACTCTTTTATAAGATATACATATGAAACGATTAACCATCACACGACCGATCTGTAGCCACGTCCCTGTATCTATATCGATCTAATAGGTGCAATAATATTCTTGTTACAAACTAGCAAATTATTAAGTAAAGAACTAGCTTCCGTGTAAAACTGGGACCTCTCTTTCAGGAAATTCCTGGCGCAACTAGCTTACAGATGACTATATTATTATTATTATCCCTGCAGAATCGATTGAAGCCTAACCTGCAACCGTCGTGTCCTTATTTATTCTTTTCACATTTTTTTTTGACTAAACTAGGTGCTAGAACCGAGAGAACAAATTCCAAGACAACGCCAGGAGAACTCACGTGCTGATTACGCTATGCACTCAAAGAGAGTCAGAAAATCAAATGTTTGCCGCAAGAATCACCTCCGATCCCTTCATGTTAATTTATATACCAGAGTACATGGATTGAGATTACAAGAAGAGATTACATTGATTAAGAAACGGAAACGGACTCTCAGAGTCCAGAGACCACACAACTCTTATTTTCGGAAACTGCATAGCGGAAGAGATAAGGAAACCTACTCCTTTTCTAATCTTAAGAGTCCAGCACAAACCAATAACTGAACTATCCTCAGAACTCAGATTTCTAACACTCCCTCTCAATCTCAACCTGCCACAAGATTGAGATTGTGGTATAGTTTCTGCAAATTATGTTTATGTACAGCCTTTGTAAAGACATCTGCGATTTGATCTTTTGAAACAATAAATCTGACCTCCAACTCTCCTGATGCAACCTTCTCTCTTACGAAATGAAAATCTATTTCAATGTGCTTTGTTCGGGCATGAAAAACCGGATTAGCACTTAGGTATGTTGCACCTAAATTATCACACCAAAGTATAGGTTTCTGATTCAGGGGTATCTTCAGTTCTTTCAGCATGGACTGCAACCAGAACACTTCGGCTGTTCCATTCGCCAGGGCTTTGTATCCTGCCTCGGTGCTTGAACGTGATACAGTTGGTTGCTTTCTAGAACTCCAGGAGATTAGGTTATTGCCAAGAAATACTGCATAACCTCCTGTTGATCTTCGATCATCGAGTCTCCTCCCAATCGCATCGTAAATACGCTTAAGCGAGAGAGTGTAGATTTCGGAACAACAGACTTGTGTTGTCTGTCCCCTTGATGTACCTTAGAATTCGTTTAACTGCTTCAAGATGTGTGTCTGTAGGCTCTTGTAGGAAACGACAGACTTGATTGACTGAGTAGGAGAGATCGGGTCTAGTAAGTGTAAGGTATTGCAATGCTCCCACAACACTCCTGTACTTGAACACTTCATCTCCTTTTAGAAGCTGGCCTTGTGCCTTAGACAACTTCTCACCAGCTACCATAGGTGTTGATACTGGTTTGCATTCTGCCATATTCATGCGTTTGAGCAAATCACTGGCATACTTGTATTGGCTTAAGGTTAATCCATCTTTGATTTGAGTGGCTTCTAATCCCGAAAAGTAGTGAGTTCTCCAAGGTCTTTAACTACAAATTCGGCAGTTAATTTTTGTAGCAGATTTTCCACAGCTTGGCTGCTTGAGCCGGCAATAATTATGTCGTCCACATACACAAGTACATATATAGTTATTCCCTGTTTTTGAAAGATAAACAAGGAAATGTCACCTTTTGATGCCTCAAAACCTAGTTGTTGCAATTTATCACGCAGTTTTGAATACCACGCCCTCGGCGCTTGTTTGAGACCATATAACGCTTTCTGTAATCGACAAACATGCTGAAGCTGAGATTTATCTTCATAGCCCGGTGGTTGTTCCATATATACTTCTTCATCTAAATCACCGTGCAAGAAAGCATTCTGCACATCAACCTGTCGCAAGCTCCACCCGTTTGATACTGCAATGGATAACACTAAACGTACCGTAGCTGGTTTGACAACCGGACTGAAGGTATCTGAGTAGTCTATTCCATATCTCTGTGTGTATCCTTTAGCTACCAGGCGTGCCTTGAGGCGATCAATGGTGCCATCAGCTTTCTGCTTGACTTTGTAAACCCAGCGACAGCCAACCACATTTTGTCCTTGAGGCCTAGGAACCAGGGTCCATGTTTTGTTTCTACACAATGCATCATATTCTGTCTGCATAGCAGCTTGCCACCCTGGATCCAAGAGTGCTTCTTGCAAGGAAGTTGGTTCGTGTGGAAGAGCAACCAAGCCAGCACTTCTCCGATTTCTGGGTAATGGATATGGAATAGTACCATCTGTGCGGACAATGGGCTTGACAATCCCGGCTTGCAATCGAGTTTTAATTCGATGGTCAACTGATGCTGGCACTTGACTTGTCAGGCTTGGTTCTGGCTCCTGAAGACCAACAGTAGCCGTAGGCATTGAATCTGCAGTTGCAGGTGATGACAATGGTTCTGACTCATTTTCTGCTGTTGTCGATGGTTGTGATGCTCCTACCGATGAAGACAATGGTGTAGAATCTCCCCCTGCATCCAAGGCAGAGACTCCATCGGCCTCATCAGGATTAGTCAAAGATGAAGTAATATTCCGTATGTGATCATCTTGTATCTGTGACTCGAGCATGGGAAAAACTGATGCAATAGTATATGAAGGAGGCTGAGATTGTTTATTGTCAGTAGTGTGGGCAAACGGAAACACAGTTTCATCAAAATAACATCTCTTGAGACATAAGCGCCTTGGTTGTTCTATCTAAACATTTGTAGCCCTTATGCATACTGCTATAGCCAAGAAACACACATTGTTTTGATCGAAAATCCAGTTTGTGAGAATTATAAGCTCGGAGATGAGGCCAACAGGCACAGCCCATCGTTTTAAGAAACTTGTAATCTGGCTCGATATGTAAGAGACGGAACAATGGAGTTTGATTATCAATTGTTCGACTGGGCATCCTATTTATGAGATAGCAGGCTGTAAGAATTGCTTCATCCCAAAAACGTAATGGCAAACAACCTTGAGCTAGCAGTGCAAGGGCTGTTTCAACGAGGTGGCGATGTTTTCGTTCGGCTGTACCATTTTGTTGGGATGTATGTGGACATGACACACGATGATTAACTCCTATATCTTGGAAATATCTATTGAGTTTATGATATTCGCCACCCCAATCTGTTTGAATGTTGCGAATTTTGGTATCTAGCTGTCGTTCAACTAGTTTTTGAAACTTGTAGAACATTTGCTCAACATCTGACTTTTGTTTGAGGAGATAAACCCAGCAGAATTTGGTGAAATCATCCACAAAACTGACATAATACTTATATCCTCCAACAGATAAAAGAGCCGGCCCCCACACATCAGAATGAACCAGCTCAAGAGGAGAAGTTGATACATGATCTGAACTATGAAAAGGAAGCTTATGCGACTTAGCTTGTTGACAAGCATTACAGATACTGGACTCTTTATTTTGAAGAAAATCTATGTCGTTGGATTCTAGAACCGACTTAACTATAGACGATGAGGGATGTCCAAGTCTTCTATGCCATTGATCCATGGACGCTTTCGCAACCGAGAGGCCATGGCGCAGCACAGAAGGATTCTTGACTGGGATAGGATAAAGACCTCCTTTGCTTCTACCTTCCAGAAGAACTTCCTTCGATATTTGATCCTTAACATAGAAAGAGTCCGGATAAAATTCAACATAAGCATTGTTATCTTTGGTAAGTTTATGAATAGATAAAAGATGTTTGTTTAGCTTTGGGACATGTAAGACACTTTTAAGAGCTAGTGGTTTTGAGCCATAGATAAAAGATTGACCAACATGCGAAATTTGCAAACCCGTGCCATTAGCGACTTGAACTTGATCTTTTCCACCGTAGCGCTCCTGCACAGTCATGCGCTCTAGATCGCTTGTGAGATGATCTGTAGCTCCGGAATCAGCATACCAGTTCGTATCAACATTATAACCTCCAGTTATGGCAGATGACCCAACATGATTTGTTTGTTCTGTGTAGGTTTCATCATACCGATACCAGCATCGGAGTGCTTCATGTCCAATTTTGTGGCAGATCTGACAAACTGGTTTGTCATTGTCTTGCTTTGTGCTCCGGTTTCCATTATTGCGTGTTGATCCTCGTTGGCCATCAGGTGTTCCTCGTCGTCCACGGCCTCGACCATAACCGCAACCACGCCCACGATTCATGCGTGATGCATTGTTCGCCGAGGAGCCATAATTTTGCACTTCTTCTGCTTCTTTTTCTAGCTGTGCTTCATAGCTCAGGAGATGTGAATCTGGATCGGTCGAGTAATGTCTGTGGGACGAACATTGAGGGTCGTGATGAGCGGATTGTAGTCGATCAAGCCCGGCCGAATATAGGCAATCATCTCGCCATCGCTAAGAGGCGCCCAATAGAAGTCATCACATCCCCTAGTGCCTTCATCTTCTGAAAATATATTGCTGCAGAGAGATCTTTCTTCTTCATGGTGACTAGTTGGATTCGAACTTGAGTCACCCTTGCTTGATTTTGAGATGCAAACATAGTGTTCAACGCCTGCCAAACTTGCGCTGCTGTGGTCAAGAGTATTACGTGACCAAGAATCTCTTCTGTCATGCTTGCAAGGAGTTCGCTTAGGACAAGTTTGTCTTGGATGAACCACCGAGTATACTCAGGATTCACAACTTCAATGGCGTTTGCGCCTGTTCCTTGCACAATCTTTTCTGACGGCGCAGGGACGGTTCCATCAACATGGCCATACAGCTGTTGACCGTGAAGAACACAATCAACCTGGGCCTTCCAGAGGAGAAAATTCCCTCTATTGAGCTTGACGGTAATCAAACTGCTGAAGTTGATCGGTGGCGGCGGCGCAGGAGATGCAACTATGGCGTTAGCATTAGCATCTGGGAGATTGGGAAGAAGAGACATGGTGGCTCTGATACCAAGTCAGAAAATCAAATGTTTGCCGCAAGAATCACCTCCGATCCCTTCATGTTAATTTATATACCAGAGTACATGGATCGAGATTACAAGAGGAGATTACATTGATTAAGAAACGGAAACGGACTCTCAGAGTCCAGAGACGACACAACTCTTATTTTCGGAAACTGCATAGCGGAAGAGATAAGGAAACCTACTCCTTTTCTAATCTTAAGAGTCCAGCACAAACCAATAACTGAACTATCCTCAGAACTCAGATTTCTAACAAAGAGAACCTCCCTGTGCACGCTCTAATTTTGCTACGTAGGGTTGAAGGTGATATGGAGAGAATTAAAGAACAGATAGAGAGAGCCAAGCTGTATCTTATATGAGATAAGAGTTTGGCATGAAAATCAAGAAGGCACAACACAACTTCTATTGGGGGAGGATGGGCGTATGTATTTACACTATTTACAATTTTTAGTATGTCAGATTTTATGAAGTAAATCATAACTGTTGTCTCTTCTTCCTTATCATGCTGTATGTTGGACTCTGTCTTAGACGTACTTCGTCGTCTTCTTCGCGACACACTTCGCCGCCTTACCCAACACGTAGCAGGGATGAGGAGCAAGAGACAACTAGTTGTGACTTACTTTATAGAATCTGACACACTAGAGTATGTGATTTACTTCATGTCCTTTAAAGGTCAAGTGTACAATGCTTTAATGTTCCTCTTGTAGTTATTGAGAAACACCAACATGAGCATTCAATTATTACAGAAGAATTTATGAATAATTGGTTCTCCTTTTCTCATCTTGGCATATATCATTGCTATAAGATCTCATTGAAAGAGTATCTAGCTTTTCGGTTTTTCTATAGTAAATAGCATTTAAACGAGATATCTTTTTAAGATAGGGTCTACTAGTTAATTGTAGTACATACTGTACTAACTTTATTTATATTGGAAAAAACCACACGTGAGTTTCTGTTACCCTATAATTTCTCACGTAAATAGTCCAAAAGTCACAGACCGCAGCAAAAAAGAACAGACCTAAAACTGCATTCTTCTGGCTTCTACAACCAACAAAATTACCAGTCCTATTGCATTAGGTGTGATGTAATGAATAGGTAACTCTTGTAGCATTACGTGATGCAAATATTAGCAACAGGCCCAATAGTTTTCAATGTCCGTCATAGTCTCTGATTTGGATAGAGAAGATGTAGGAATTTCTAAGGTATAAATAGATGCACAAGACTTTTCTTTTTTTTTTCCTATGATTAACGTGGGAAATTTAGCTATTTGTTTCTCCGAAATTTACATAGTAATTCCTAGCCTTTCCACCTCCTAGGATTAACGCGGGGACTCCAAACGAGCCTAGAGAGATGCAACTGTGTCGTAGCATTACAGTACCTGATGCGGATTGGAGAGAGAGAGAGAGAGCATTACTCATAAAGAACACAAGACTCTAGGAGTATTATCAATCCATAGTGAAATTCTGAAAGCTCCACTCCACACTTTAAACACTGAAATTCTGAAATTATGCAGAAGTGCTAGAACACATTGAAGTTACATCACCCATGAATGCAAGATGCAGCATCACTAAGGCCAAATAGTGAAGCAAAAAGTGAAGAAAGAAAAAAGAACACCAACGATCATATACCAGTACTCCTGAATGATTTTGGCGGCGTCAAACATTCAATTACAGCTGTAGAGCATCACTAGTAAGCTGGCGCCTCGGACTTGTCGAGGCATGTCGTGTCGCCGCTGACACTTGTCAACGACGACGAAGAGGCAGAGCCTCCGACGGCGATGGTCACCGGCCAGCAATAGTACGTGATGTTCTGGGAGGGCCTGCCGACCCCATTAATACGGTTGGTGAGCAGGCCCTGCACCTCCATCTCCGCGCTAATGCTGCCGCCCGCGAACAGCGTCTTGATACAGCTGATAGGCACGTCCTCCTGCGGCGTCAGCTTCACCGTCGCTCTTTGTTCCTGCGCTAGCTGCTGAGAAACGGATATGTCTGGGAATGGGAACTCGGTGATATTGGCTGCCGCCGGCGTCGACGCGTCCTTGTCGATGAGCCGGATGTTGATGCCGGTGAAAACGATGAAGGCACGGCCGCTGGGGTTGTAGGCCGTGAGGATGAAGCTGAAAGTGACCTTCCGCTGCTGCATCGACGAGATCCTGTCCACGTACACGGAGCCTTTGGCGACCGTGAGTTGGAGATGCTCGGGCCGGAGCATCACGACGACGGCCCTGACCAGGACTACGACGGCGATCACCGTCACCACGAAGGCCACCGCGCATCTTGCCACGTATAGCCACCGGAGCCTCGAGGCCTTGCCGCCGCCGCTGGCTGCCATGTGTAGGTAGTAGTAGTACACGAGTGCTTGCTAGCTAGCTACGACTTATGCCACCTGCTTAATCTCAACAGTGCATGGTCAGTTCATATGTAGTTGTTATCTATTTATAACACACATTTTGCGCTGAGACGAACCGATCGATATATATCTATATAGGAAAAATATCTTTTATACCTAGGTATAGTTACACCCACCTCTAATATATATAAATTAATATATATATATATATAGAAAGCCTCTTTTCTACACCCGGGTGTAGTTACACCCTATATCGTATCTCGCAATGTAGGGAGTATCTCGCGTAACGGAGGGTATGTACGTGTAGTATATAAGTATTTAAGACCATCTAGGTGGTATGAACAATTTTCGAAGTGATATGTACATTTTTCGACATACTCCTTTTATGCTGGCGTATATAAGGGTATTTACAAAATACGCTAAAAACTATGAACTCCTTTACAAGTTTTTCATGTGGTTCACATTGGAGTATCTTATAATTAGTATACAAATATACCTAAAGTGATAAAGGAGTATTTCAAGTTTGTTTAGGTGGTATATTAGAGGTGGGTGTATATATATATATATTATATATATATATATATATACGTGTATAAATTAAGACGTGACTTGCCTAACTTGAGTGAGCGAGAAGCGGCCTTACGGTACGTGCGTGGGCCGGGATTCGAGCAGCTAAAGGTGGATTCTGACAAAGAGAAAGACTATCGATTGCTTTGCTTACTTTAATTATTCGTATTCTCGTGCAAGTGGTTTAGGGGCCCCACCGGGGGCGGGCCGGGCCCGCTAGTTGGTGCTGCAGGGACCTGATAAGCTATTTTAGTCTATTTTTAATCAACGGGATCAGGTGCTGCAGGGACGGAGGACGGAGAACTAGATATATATTATAGCTCGGTCCGATCTATACGTACAGTTTCTACTAGCTAAGCTATACGAGGAGCTTAACGGCTGATCGCCATGACAAATAGTACTGTCCTAGTTCCAAGCGGATGGAGCCCCAGGCAGTACATCTTGGCGGCCATGGCCGGAACCCTCGTCGCCAGCACCGTCATCATCGTCGCCTCCGTCATCCTCAGCCCGGTGCCGATCCATTTCTCCGTCACCAACGCCACGAGCGGCCCTTCCCGCAACGGCATGCGGGTCCTCAACTTCACCATCGCCGCCGACAACCCCAGCAGCCGCGCCGGGGTGCAGTACCGCAACGTCGTCGTCGACCTGATGCTGTACACCGCCGACAATAAGAAGGTGTCGATCTCGGCGAGTGTCGTCAACACGACCGTCCAGTTCTACCAGCCGCCGATGAGCTCGACGAGCATCGGCGCGTCGGGGTTTTTGCAGAAGTCCTTCTGGGGCCAGAACTTCGGCGCCTCCCACGGCCGCCCTCCTCCGATCAACGTGGTAGTGATAGCCCAGGTGAAGTTCAAGGTCGGGGTGGCCTCCTCCCGGCCGTACGACGTCAAGGTGTCGTGCCCCGCTGTCAACTTCTTCACTGACAAGAACCCTTCTGCTACGACGGTCGTTTGCACTTGAGTGATCCGCATTTCTTTTTTTGTTCTACGAGAATGCGTCGTTCTGTTGCTTTATGCACCGTGTTTAAGATGAATAATGCACGTGTGTCAACAGTCCGCCCTGCTTGTGCCGTGCATGTTGCGTCTCTCTGTGTCTTCCACGAGTGCACTAGCAAGCTAGCTAGCTTGTAACATGAGTTTGATGTATATTGAAACTTTGTGGATAGTACAAGTTTTTGTTTTTTTGGCGATTTGGAGTATTTGAATTTAACACCGTTGATGCGTCTTGTGATTTGTTCGAGCACTAGGTGCGGAGAGGCAGCGGTGACGCCGCTAGCCACAGGCTTGGAGGGCTGCGGTGGTGAGCCTACATGTGGGGCATTAGACTGCACGGCCTGGGTTCATCGTGTTTCGGGCCGCGTCATGCCATGCTTGCTCGGCCCAGTCATCCCGCCGTGTTTTGCCGTGTCGGCTCACCTTGCTTTCGGTCAAACCCAGTCATGGGCCAAAGCCCGTCATGCTGGCGTTTGTGCCATGCCAGCCTAAACCCAGCCCGAAGTACCTATAGATGGCGGAGGCGGAGGCTACGACAACGATGGTGGCGGCGGTCGCCATCTTCATTCCTGTCACGTCCGTCTCGTTAGAAACCTAGTTAAAATTTTATACTATTGTCTCATGCCATTCCACCTCCGAAGTTGGCCATCTAGTCCAACGGCATGCATAACTAGGGGTGAGCTATGTTGTAGTAATTTGCTATGTTAGAATATGTTGATTTGTTAGAATTAGAATTAGAAGTGCATTTAGGGGTGAGCTATGTTGTAAAAATTATAAATATATGTTAGAGTATGTTGATTTATTTGATCTTTTTCTCCAACAGTCCAACCCTGCTAGTTTTACGCGAAGAAGCAAGAGAGCTGCGAGGATACGACCTAGGGTTCGGTGGTGGTGACCTAAGGAAGAGCAACGTTAAAAATACTCATTTTTTTGTATGATGATGTTTCTTAAGAAAGAACAACAAAAGACACCTCATATCACAAATGCAAAAATGAATTTGGCCTAAATCATAGCATATCTCAGTTGCTTTTTTCAGCCATTGGATTAAGATCCAACCATCCTCATCTTTCTCCTCAACTCATATATATACATCACACATTCACATCTCCAAAACATAACTCAATCTTCAAGTTTGGCATTCTAGGGACTACTTCGTACTGATATACATGTCACAACGAACGTGTAGGATCTTTCCGTGATGAAATTAGAGTTTCTGACGGCTAGAACAGAAGAAATTAAAATGGACAAGGACCTATTTGTAGATTTCAGAAAACCTAGAGGGCTAAATCGCAAAATGGCCAAATTCTCAATCCCTAAAATCCCTTCTCCGCCGACTAGAGGACTTGAGCCTGGTTTATTTCTTCTCCATGATCGGCGTCGACGAGGTCGGGCCAGACTCGTTGGTGGCTGCCACCTCTCTCTGCTTCCCTTCCCCCTTCTTACCTTCACCAGCCATCGGTCGCAAACAGCCTACCTCGGCGCGCCAATACCATCACATCGCCCCCATCCACCAAACGCCGGTGTTCCATCCCCAGCTCCACCTACCTCCTTGCCCCTCCCTCCTCTGATTTGCTTCCTCTCCTCCCCAACCTTCTCACCTTCAGCCGTTGGCACGCCTCCCATCTGCCGCTCTCCTTCATCTACGCTGCTGCCTTCCCCTTCAACGCCGGTGGCCACCGATCACCGAGGAGGGAGGCGGCGAGTCCCGAGGCAGGAGGTAGAAGCTGGTGAAGTGGCCATAGGAGGCGATGAGCCACGGAGCAGTAAGGTCGAGGCGGCCATCGGGGACGCCGTTCATGAGCTTGGACGAGTCCGTGACCATGACTAGCGGCGAGAGGCAACCGATGCTGCTCAACCTTTTTGCCTAAGGCCGGCTGCCACCAATGCTTCCCGACGTTGACGCGATGGGCAAGGAGGCTCCGCGCGTCGCCGGTGAGCGCCGAAACCATCCGCGGTGCATGTGCTTAACTCTCTTGCTCTTGGTCATGTCGTCCTTCTCTAGCACCGCCACTGGTCGACGAAAGACGCGGTCGCTATGCTCGGCATGCTGTCGTACCAGGCTGGCCCGAACACGATACGATATACCGTATCGTGCTACCCAATGGACTGATGCGGATACGCATATGCTTAGCACTTTTAAGTCAAATACATTATTTCACTGGAAAGAAGCATTGAGCCGCATTAAATATTGTCAGGTGAATTTGTTTCTTAATGAATTTCCTTCTATTTGTGGGAACGATATACTACCTTATGCCAAATTCTTGTTTATTATTAGGTTTGAATATTATGATGATTCCGGGGCCAAAGTTATGGAGAAGCACAAGGAGGAAAGAAGCCAATGCAGTGGGAGAGCAAAAAGGGAGGAGCCCAAGGACTTAAACTACAAGTTTTGGATAAGATTTTCAAGCCAAATTCGGACCTCCCACGTGCTCAATCCAATTCAAACTCGGATTCAACTCAGAATTCAATTCGGATTCGGTTCGGGACAGCCTGACAGGCAGTTACTAAAAAGGCCATAACTTTCACAAACGGAGTCCGATTCAGGTGTTCTTGTACTCATTGGAAAGATAATTTCAAGGGCTACGCAATGGATCTGGCCCCACCTTCAAATTCTTCACGGATAAAAAGTTATGACCGAAACATTGTGACGGTTTAATTTTAGGTTTTTCCTTTTGTGTGAGTTTGTTTCCAAATACATGTAGAGATGTGTTGGAGTTTGTTTAGGACCTCTTGGCCAGCCATGAGGTGGCAGGTACTATATATTAAGGGTTAGACCCCATTGTAAGGTAGACCACGTTTGAGAATAATGAATCTACTAAAGTTTGTTCGAGTTTAGCATTGCTACCGAAGTTCCATGGGGAATTAGGAGTGATTTTCTTCAATCAAGATCGTTCAACCTTTCCGTTGGGAATTGGGAGCACGATAGATCTTCGCTTGGTGGTCGGCGAAATCAACACGAGTGTGTTTTGGCGGATTAAAGAGTGTTCGTCCCTTGCATTGGCATTGGAGGATCATTGCGATTCATCAAGACTCCCGTGAGTACCCATCCTACGTCGAGAAGATCGGACGACCCCGTATCATGGACTGACTTTTCAGATCTAACCTGGCCCATCGTCCATGTCATGCCGGGCTGACCCGACTTTCACCTGCAGGTGAGCCGCTTGCCTGGTGGAGGCGGCGAGTGGAACAATAATGAATCAAGAGTGGCCATTAGGCTTTCAAAGGCCGTCGTCAATGACCGTACGTGCCTTGCCGGTGGCCGGTGGGCAGCATCAACACTGGGGATGGTGGCAACGTGGCGGTCGGTGGTGTGTCTGCGGGGAGGAGGATGGCTAGGGTTTACGGTGGACATCGATCGGATGTAGATTTGATGGCTTAAATTTTGAGTAATTTTGATCAGCAAAGTACCTTGCGCCCTACACGCACACCTCCTGTATTGCACCTCGTAATCACCTACTCCTCTCAGCTACTAATCGTACTGCTCTAGAATTTGTGCAGCTTAATTAGTTTTCTTTTCTTTTCTTTTCTCCCATTCATAGACGCACGTACTACTCATCGTACTATTACGCATGCTTAATTTTGTTACGATTGCAGTCTGCAATCAAGGACTCGAACGTGGAGTCGCGGACATCACTGAATTAAGCTGGTTGTACCAGCTAGCTAGCTACTCCTCTATTCTTTTTATTTGATATTTTTTTAAGCTCTTTATGGTCTCTGATATATGATTTGATCATTACTTTTATAATTTTATATTAAGCTATACCAATAAAACTATAATATTATATAAAAAATATTTTAACAACAAATCTAATGATATAGTTTTCGTATAGCAAATCTACATATATATAATTTTAAACATATTAGTCATCAAACTTAAAGTTTGAGAATAGGGGAGTACGTGAAACAAACTGAATTTTTGCAAAGAGTTCAAATTGCTTTTGATTTTGCTTTCCTTGCTTCCTTAGCCAAAACCACACCAATCTCAAAGCAAAACCAGCTCTCAATCCCTGTCATCGCAGCTTCAACGGATGAAAAATCGCGCGGCACTGTTCATCGTTCAGATATTTTCGCCGCCGCCCAAAATATCGCCGCCGCTCCCGTTTTCTTCGCCACCAAGCCGTCCGGTCTCTCCTGACTTCCAGCCCCCACCACCCACCCTTTGTCGACCTGCGCCGTCTTCACGCCGCCTCGACACCGCCCACTCGGTAGAAGGTGTGGCGGCGCCGCCACCACCAGCAACTCCTCTCTTTTTCTCGCGCCTTCCTCTCGGCCGACCAGCAGCTTCTCTGACACCCTTGACCGCCGCAACTCCACGCCCAAGAAGCCCCGTGTCCGCCTTGCCAACCTTGACCCGAAACCGCCACCGCCATGGTTATCTCCTCCCCTCTCCGGTGCCGAACCGCCTCCGAGCCTCTATTTAAGCATTTGAGCCTTCCTTGGTGAACTCCATTCCTCCCTGAAGCTCACCGCACACCCCGAAGCTCCCCTCTTCTTCCCCATCGCCGGTAAGTGAAGAAATCCCCAAACCCGAGCCCTAGACCAATGTCGGTTCTCCGGCCACCTATTTTCCAATTCCTTTCTCCTGTAGCATCCCTGAGCTCCCCAAAACCTCCCCCAACCGTCGCCTTAGCCTCCCGGCCACCCCTCTTCCCCGGCGCCGAGAGCCGCCCAATAGCCGATCTGCCTCGCCGTGGCCGGCCCAATCCCAACCTCCCTAGCTCAAGCCGACTCTTCCATAAGCTTACCCTAACCCCACTGATGCTCAAAAGCCATCCCAATTGCCCTAAGAAGCTTCCTCTCTCCCGCGGTTTCAAAATTTGCCGCAAAAGAGGAGAGCTCGCCGCCGGCGATAGCCGCCTCCGCCGGCCCTCCAACCACCAAAAATGGAACCTACTCACTTCCCCGAACCCAACCATGCCCTCAGTTTTCACCGAAGATGACCATAGCATCGGGAATCGCCGTCGCAATTTTTCCCCTGTTTCGGCTGCTACAGTGCACGCGCGGGAGGAAGGAGATGAACAGTATCCGCCCGGTACTGTAGCATCCGCCCGCGGTGAACAGTAAATAACCGCGATGAACAGTAACCAGACCCGTTAAGCCTTTTAAAACCCAAAAATGCATATTTATACCTATTTTGACCGTTTCGAGCCCACCAATCCATTTTTCAACTCCGTTTCACCATCCCAAACACCCAAAAACCCAGAACCTATTTTATTTGGTTTTTCTTGAATTTTATTTCTTTATTTTATTTCTTTATTCCTAGCTCATTTTCTTCGAGCGTGGAATTAAATTACTTTCTTCGCTTTGCGCTAGTGCATGACGTCGTGAGTCGACCAAGTCAAGAAGGAGAAGCTCATGATCAAGCTCAAGATCAAGAAATCAAAGATTACGAGCTAATCAAAATCGTAAACCCGCAAGGCAAGTCGCACATATTTTGAACATGTTAATCCTACATTTTCTAAGTTATTTATTTACTTGTATTTTCATTAAGTTATTTGCGCACTGTTATTTTGTGTACAATAAATTCTTAGAATGACATGATATTAGTTATGTCCTACCACCCGAAAAAGCCCAGTCTAATTTGTTGGCCATATTCACCTTGACAAAACATAGTATTGTTAATTATGGTATTAAGTAGCCATGATAGTTCAGAGAATCAATAACATCTTCAGTTAGTAGAAAAGATGGTCTTTATTTGGAGAATGGTTTTAGGGTAAGCGAGGATCGTTAGATCCTATGACCTTAACCGAATGTGAAGGCAAGGATCATAAATCGGTGATGTGTTACGACCTTTGGGCGAGAATTTGTGGGAAGAACTTGCCACCGGTGAAAATATAAGGACTAGATCCTCATGCCGAGTAAAGAACATAGTGATCGCCCAACCACAAGCGTTGATCGTCAAACTGGTTTAGTAACTGCTCAAATTCAATTGAACCTCTACAGAAGCAAGGCGGAGGCTGTGTGAGTCCATACGAAAGGGGTTGAGCAGGGTCGTATGGAGAGTGATTATTTTCTGAACAATTGATTTGATTATCAATGATCCACACAATAATAGGTGAGACAAGTATGGGATTGTTGGGAAGCCTATTAGGTGGAGGCTATATAAAGAATTGAGCGGTGAAAACCTTGTTTTCTTAATACCGACGTGGGATTAAGAAATCTTGTGGGTAAGCGAGGCGACTCTGCGAGTCATGACTAATGGTATTCGAATCGCCGTGCTTCCTAAGTTAAGGAAGGCGTGTTTAATGGGTGAATCCAATAACAAGGCATAAGTAGAATTGATATTGGTTTGGTAATGTTGAATGTTGATAATCACGCTTGAAAACCCATTTACATTAACGGAGTTACTTTTCAAGCTTTTATCTGGTTTTCAACTGAAATTGCATCCACAGAAAATAATAAACCTGTTGTCCCTTCACTCGTTATATCATGCATGTAATTATTGTTAAGCTCCGTGTGACTTGTTGAGTACGGTAGTAGTACTCATACTTGCTAAAAACATAAACAGAAACAGCAAACTTTGAGGAGGCAGGTGAAAATGAAGAGATGGTGCTTTACGAGATGAACGAAGTTCGGTTTAGGGTCGTTCTCCGCTCAGGCGTGCCTGTGGCGTCTTTTGCTGTAATGTAACTAAAGGTAGTCGGCATTGCTGTAATACTTGGCTTTAATGCCCTTATACTGTTATAAAGTTCACTTTTGCTCTTAAGCTTGTATTGGCAATGTTATACACTCGATGGATGTACTCGCAACTGAACAGTCCTGGGCAGTTGTGAGGGTTTCATAATACTTCCAGAAATGGGGGTGTTATAGTACGTGCTACTTGTTTCGTTTTAAATGTGAAGTGTAAAAAGATGCATCCATGAATATGGCGCGTGAGATTAAATCTTACTGATTAACGGACAAGCTAGGGTTAGGGCCCGTCAATCTAAAGAACAAAGGTCATCATGCATGATGGTCCCAAAAGAAGGGCAGATTAAAATTGGTTGCTGCGCCCGTGATTCACCACCTACTTAATTAATGCATGCCTTTAATCAAATCAATAGAGAAAAAAATAGAGGCAATCATTATTTTAAATTTGCTCTCAGAATTATGCTGATTTGCTCTCAAACTTATCTTGAATTTGCTTATCAAATTTATCTCGATTTTGCTTTTGAATTTTATATTTGATTTGCTGTCGGAATTATCCTAAGTTTTGCTTTTTGAAAATATCTTGAATTTACTTTTGGAAGTATGTTGATTTACTCTAAAACTTATCTTAAATTTTGCTCTATGAATTATTATGATTTGCTCTCAAACTTATAACGATTTGCTTTCAACATTATCCCGAGATTGCTTGCTTCTTGATGTGTCCAGCCAACGAGAAACCAGCTACGGTGCGAATGGAATTGATATGACAAAGGGATTGGATAGAAAGAGATGTTGATTTTATTTGATATTTTCTATTATAAATCACACGTCCTCTTTTCTGTTTTATCGTTTAACTTTTTTATGAGATATACATATGAAACGATTAATCAACACACGACCGATCTGTAGCCACGTCCCTGGATGTTTGTATCTATATCGATCTAATAGGTGCAATAATATTCCTGTTACAAACTAGCAAATTATTCAGTATAGAACTAGCTTCCGTGTGAAACTGGGACCTCTCTTTCAGGAAATTCCTGGCGCAACTAGCTTACAGACGACTATATTATTATTATCCATGCAGAATCGATTGCAACTGTCGTGTCCTTATTTATTCTTTTCATATTTTTTTTTGACTAAACTAGGTGCTAGAACCGAGGGAACAAATTCCAAGACAACGCCAGGAGAACTCACGTGCTGATTACGCTATGCACTCAAAGAGAACCTCCCTGTGCACGCTCTAATTTTGCTACGTAGGGTTGAAGGTGACATGGAGAGAGTTATGATAGAGAGAGCCAAGCTGTATCTTATATGAGAGAAGTGTTTGGCATGAAAATCAAGAAGGCACAACACAACTTCTATTGGGGGAGGGATGGGCGTATGTATTTACACTATTTACAATTTTTAGTTTGTCAGATTCTACGAAGTAAGTCATAATTGATGTTTTTTCTTCCTTATCATACTATATGCTGGACTTGATTGCTGTCTTAGACGTACTTCGTCGTCTTCTTCGCGACACACTTTGCCGCCTTGCCCAACACGAAGCAGGATGAGGAGCAAGAGACAACAAGTCGTGACCTACTTTATAGAATCTAACACATTAGATTGTGTGATTTGCTTCATATCCTTTGAAGGCCAGATGTACAATGCTTTAATGTTCCTCTTACAGTTATTAAGAAACATCAACATGAGCAGTCTGACTATTACAGAAGAATTTATGGATAATTGGTTCTCCTTTTCTTATCTTGGCATATATTATTGTTATAAGATCTCATTGAAAGAGTATCTAGCTTTTCGGCTTTTCTACAGTAACTAGCTTTTAAACGGGATATCTTTTTAAAATAGGGTCTACTAGTTAATTGTGGTACATACTGTACCGACTTTATTTATATTGGAAAAAACCACACGTGAGTTTCTGTTACTCTATAATCTCTCGCGTAAACAGTCCAAAAGTCACAAGCTGCAGCTAAAAAGAACAGACCTAAGGTTGCATTCTTCTGGCTTCTACAACCAACAAAATTACCAGTCCTATTGCACTAGGTGTGATGTAATGAATAGGTACCTCCTGTAGCATTACGTGATGCAAATATTAGCAACAGGCCCAATAGTTTTCAATATTAGCAACATAGCCGGAGGGAGAAGAAAGTGATGCGGAATGGCGCAACGCTGGCGGATTCATTAATGACAGAAGCTAACAACGATGCGGATGTTTGTGCTAATCTTGTTTTGCTTGTGTCTCAGTTCAGAGTCTGAAACAGGTCCAAATAAGCAACCGAGTGCAGTTCGATTCGTCCCTGTCGCAGTCTGAAAATGCAGTCCGTTTTCAGCAGCGCTGTTCAGTCTTTTTTGTTTTTTATCAGTTTGCAGTAGTTCTGAACTTTGGCAGCAGTGTTAGCTGGGTGTACCGAAGTTCAGTTTTTCCACTTTGATTATGTCATGTTTAGTGAGTCAGATTGTGGTCCGAGTTATTGGGATCATGATCCAGTTTAGAAGGAGAAAGTTGCTAGTTTTTCGGGTTGGCTGTTGAAGCCTGAACCGAGTCAGTTTGTATCACCTGTGCGAGTTATTTTCGGACTGCACTGTAGCACGTCCCAGAACTTAGAAACAGAGAAGAGTTCTGAAGAAAAACGCTGCTGTGTTCGTTGCCGATACTCGGTATTTCTTCCTGTGTGTGTCCAGATTTTGGTTTCTCTGCAGGTTGGGCGTCCTGATCCGACATTAAAAGAGTGTATGCATGTGTGATTACTGATTTGCCCTGCAGCTCGATATCACTGTTTGCTGTGTGTGTTTGCCTCAAGTGCTAGCTTTTACGTTCGGAACTGAGTTTGCTTGTTTCCCTTGATTTTTCCTCATATCTCTCCTTACAGAGGGAGGAGACATGTATGTAGCTAGGGTGTTTAATGTTGGTTTACTTTTTTTTTCCGGCTGCAAAGTACCATTGTAACGTATGGATTTGTAATTCATTGGCCGCTCAATTTGTATATATATATGATATATGATATAAGCATATTTGATCGATTTGAACCAGAATCAATACCACATGCACTACAACTGTCAGTTTTTAGAAAACAGGCAGAAGCCCAGCTCTTTTTTTTTTATTGAAAACTAGAATTTAAAGTCCAGCTTGCAATTCGGCCCAGAACGAAACCATCCAACTGAGTCCTTCGAATCCTTGATCGAAGGCGTTCTAGGAGCTCGTCCACTTCCTGAAAATGTTTCTTTGGCACCTGCCTGCGCGCTGCTCGGCAGCTCGACGGCACAGGACTGCACCGTGCTCGACGGCAGGGGCGCACAGCTCAGGCACGCCGACGCTGACCCCCACCCAGCCCGTGGTCCGGCGAGACTGGACATCAGACTGCAAATAGCTAGCAGTGACTTTATACCCCTTGAATAATACACTGTAACGTCCCAAAAATTTTCAAAAATAATTAAATTGTGTTCAAATCTTCTTTTTTACATTTTGTGGATTTTAAAAAAATTCATTATTTATTAAAAGCTTTCCTAATTTTCAACAGCTGAAAATGAATTTCTAAAATTAATTAAAACATTAAAAGAATAATAAATGATTTAAGATGGTAATAAATGTTCTAAATTATCTCTACAAAAATTTTCATAATTGTTGGAGTTATTTTTATAATTTTATAAATTCAAACTCATTTTTTTGAGATTAAATCAATTAGAAAACGAATTCAAAATCTAAAACTGCGTATGGGCTGAATCCTCTCTCCTCGGCCAGCCCATGAAGCCATCCTCCAGCCGACGGTGTTCTTTTTCCGTTTTCCTCGGGCGAAGACGTACTCCTGTGGACCTGTCTTCTCTCACACCATCCCCCTCTTTCGCTGACCGGTGGACCTTAAACTTTCTTCTCAAAATTTCAAAAGCTTTCGAAACGGGGCTTCGAGCTTTGACCTGGCCTTCATGAGATTCAGCATGGAGGGAGTCTGGAGGCATCGAAGTCGGTCATCCAGAACCCTCTATGCTTTCATCATACTATTTTTTGAATCAGTAGATAGTACACACAGATACGTTATTGAACGTCAAGCATATAACTTGCAAAAGCAAAAACTACTACAATAGTAGTGGACAATACATAAATAGGCCTAATGGTCCTTGACTTTGTAACACCCTAATTTTTAGCTTCTATTTATGTTAAGTTTTTCTGGAATTTATCTTTCCTTTTTTTTCCTTGAACAAAGGCTAGAGTATGAAAAAACTTTAACGGTTTACTTAAAAGTCTAAAAAGTTGATTTCATTTTTCCTAATTTTGTCTTGAGCTATAGTATTTTGACAATTTTTCTGAAATTTTTGGGCTTAATTTGCTATTTTCTAAGCCTTTTTAGGGTTTTCGCATTTTCAAAAAATCCATAAAGGAATTAAATTTTCCCTTTAATCTCAGGCTAACACCTGGATGGCCCGGATTTCTTCACGTCTGCATGCGTCGGCGTCCCGCCACGCCCACTCTCTCTCCCTACCAGCCTGACCCACCTGCACGGCCCTTCCCACGCGACGCGTGGCCACATCTCATGCGACCCATGCGTCGGCTAGGCCTACCTTCTCCCTCGCGCCTCCTCTCCTCGTTGTCCTACCCGTCAGCCCATGCAATTCTGCTAACAGCACGGCCCCGCCTATCAGCACCTTTCTTCCCTTATTCCTCCCCTTCCTTTCTTCTCCACGCGCTCGATGCCGTCTTTGCCTGATTTCGCGCCTGAGTCCTCACCTCCTTCCGTTTCTTCCCCACGGGCCCAAAGGAAATCACCACGCCATTATCAATCCACTTTATTGCCGCACTTTGATTTCCTTTTACTACCCCCTCCTACCTTCATTTCTCCTCCCCAAAGATTCTGCCGCCATTACTCTGGCATGCAATCCCTGGTCCGTGCCCCCCACCCTCAGCCTTATAAAAGGGACCCCAAGCACCCTCAAGCCGCACACCACCCCTTCCCACCTCTAGTGTTCTCTCTTGAGCACCCGAGCTTGGTCTCATATTTTTCAGCTTATGACTTGTGATTTTTTTTAAAATAAATATATAGGACGATTTTTTCGTCGTCTTTTCAAAGTGATCTATAGAAATAATCTTTTCGAATCAACTTAACAATATTCGATTTATTCGTACAAACGTTTATTTTAAAAGCAAAAATTATCCGCCGTCGGTGATGCCACCGGGAGAATACTAAGCAAGCTTGGGAAGAGAGCAAAGACAGAGATGCCGGATTGGAGGAAATACAATAAAAAATGCTTTATTTAATTTATACTGTATTCGAATTCCTTCATGCAGCTAGCTAGCTGGTGGTCCAAACCGAATCACGACCTTTGCCTTCGTTCAACACTACCAGCCCTTAATACGCATGATTCTCTCCTACAAATAAGAGTAAATATAATCTAATAAATCTTTTGTAGAGTAAGTTGTACTAAATTTCACATTCTTTTACTTACCAAAGACACAATGTTCACAAAACTTCAACTTATCAATGCTTTGACCACCAAGAAATTCTATTTTGTATAATTTCATCATACCAACTTCACTCATATGCCACAGACGTATATGCCAAAGATTAATAGCATCAGAATCAGATGATTTATTTGAGGCAACAGTAGCATTACCTGAACCTGAGATTGTAGTGCCTTACAGGTGATATAAGTTGACAGCCTTCATATCACTCTTCATCACAATAAGAAAATATTTGGTGACTTTTAGAACTCCACCTCCACATGAATATTTGTACCCTTTAGCATCAATAGTACTCAATGAGATAAGATTTCTCTTTAAATTCGGAATATGATGAACATCCGACAAAGTCCTGATGGTGCTATCAAATATCTTGATTTGGATAGAACCAATGCCTGCAACTTTGCATGGTGTATTATCACCCATCAACATGGATCCACTTAGCATAGCTTCATAGGTAACGAACCACTCGCGGTTCGGACTCATGTGGAAAGTACAGGCAGAATCAAGAATTCATTCATCATTGGTTTTGGAATCACTGGCAAAGGCAACGAGAACATCTCCATCAGAACCTTCTTTGGTAACAACGGTGGCTCTAGGTATATCATCTTGTCGATCCTTCTTGAAAATTGTTATTCCTCTCCTCATCGTTCTGCAACTTCCAGCACTCGAATCTGTCATAACCATCCTTTTTGCAATACCTGCGTGACTTCCAGTTCTTGAATTTAGATTTGCCTCTATATCTGCTTTTGCTCCTATCTTTTGAATTGTCGTTTGAACTCTTCTCGTATTGCCTGCCACGGATAGATAAACCTTCTGCATATATACTTGAACTTTCATCGGGAACCATAAGTTTCATCTTTTCTTTAGCATACAGAGCTTCATAAACTTCATTGAGAGTAAGAGTATCTCGGCTATATAGAATAGTATTTCTAAAAGTAGAGTATGCACTAGGCATAGAACATAGCAAAATAAGACTCAAATCTTCATCATCATACTTTACCTCCATAACTTCGAGGTCTGCAACAACTTCCTTGAAAATATCAGGTGGTTCAATAATGAGGCACCCTCCGCTATCTTGTGGGAATAAAGCTTCTGCTTTAGGTGCATCTTGCTGGTCAGATCCTTGGTCATGCAAATCTGTTCCAACTTCAGCCATAATGCAGCGACGGATGTCTCATTCATAACCTCCTGTAAAATATTATTTGATAGATGAAAATAAATTTGAGATAAGACCTTACGATCTTTACGTTGCTTCTCATTAGCAGACAATATGATTGACATCTTGTCGATTCCCAAACGTGTATCATCCAAATCAGGTTATGATAACACAGCTCGTATCTTAGTTTACCGTAGGGAAAACCCCGTGTCGCGATCTAACAATGGAAGATCATATTTCAGAGTCACCATGCTGAACAAAATCAAATTTTGTTGATACGAATTTGTGTGTACATAACAAAATTCTTGTACTCTAAAAATCCTGATACACTTGTTGGCTGCACCTAGCAATACTTGCTAAAGAGCCACACCAGGTGGTGTTCAGTTCGGCTTATTTTTGGTGGCTTATGGCTGAAAAAAACACTGTAGCTGACAGAGGCTTATTTAACATAATTAAATTTAAAAAAATTGAAAAATATAAAAAATTTGTTAGCCCATCACAGACAACGCAAACGAATACGGAAAAAAAGAACCGGCAAAAAAACTCAAAAAAAAAAACCAAAACTTCAGAAAAAGACGAAATTATAAATAGTATAAAAATAAGTCAAGCTCAAGCCATATTGAGCCGTGCCCAAAACTTCAAGGCAACACCTTTTCTTTTGCTGTCTCGGGTTCCGCGCGCTTGATTTCCTCTATCTTGCTTTGCTTTCTCTGAACTTGCTGCATTGCTTTGATCTCAACACCTGCCTTTTCTGCGTTCCCGATTTGCTTTTCTTTGCATCACGCGATCCTCCGGACGAAGCGCTCGGACGACTGCTTCAGATGTGGATGATTTTTTTTTCAAATTTCTTGGAATCTAAATTTATGTGCTTTAATATCATTTATTATAAATAATATACAGAAAAATAGAGACATGAGACACGAGTTTTTACGTGAAAAACTCTTATGAAAAACCACGAACGCTCAATGACAAATCATTATAATAAAGAGAGTTTACAATAGAGTACTTGCTTTTCCTATGGATTATTAGGGTACATATATATAGTGTGAGAGGAAAAAGTCCAACACGAAAAGAAAACCAAATCCGAGTCGGTTGCTACAGATTGACACCACTTCTGATAGAATCTGTGCATGCACCTGCCATACCACATCTGACATACGACAATGAAGTATTCTACATAAACACGGTATAAATTCAGATCAATTTTAACACGAAATTGCAAACCCTGGTCTAAAGCAACCACATGCACACTAGTACTGCATTCGCGGCGTCGTCTGATTTACATCTCTCAGCAGAACTCACCAAGCTTTCAGTACCACCAGAGGAAACCTCGCCTAGCACGCACCCTATATTCTCGTTCGACTGTGAGCTTCCACGCAAAGCTTAAATGCATTCATACTAGCAAACCAGTGAACCAAACCAGTCATACTACTAGCTAAGTAGCTAGTTAGAAGTGATATAGCTAGCTAGCTAAACAATGGCCTCCACGTACAGCTGCCAAGTCCCAAGCATTGACAACTACATCGGCAACCTCACATCCTCCTACACCGACAAGAGCAATGAGCCCACCATGGTGTCCGCCAGCGTCATCATGTTCGTGCTCGCCGGGCTCTTCTTCAACCTCAACCTCTTCAGCGGCCTCTCCGACGTCAGCGCCATCCTCGACCCCAAGGTCCGCCTCATCCTCTCCTCGGCACTGTCCCTCTTCCTCCCCGTCATGTCCTACCTCTTCTCCGAGGCCAAGAACGCCGGAGTGGAGTACTCGAGCTCCGCCGCGGCGAGGGGCGGACATCCGAGTGATCTCTCGCTGCGAGCTGGCGTGATTCTCGCGTGGATGCTTCTCGTGGAGCTCCTGCGCAAGAAAGTCGACGAGATCCATATGCATGGCTACTCAGGCACCATCCAACGCGCCGGGCGTGTTGTTTGGCTGGGGAGCCTCGTCTTCTTCAACATCCGGAGCACCGGCCGGAAGGCCGTTTTCGGCATCCTCTGGGTCCTTTGCGCCACCAAGTTGGTGCAAAGGATTGCCTATACGGAGGTTGTGAAGCGTTCCTACGCCTATGGCAAGAACGCCCGGCTTATCACCTCATACATGGCCCAGATGCTTCGAAAAGATAATCAGCAAGAACTCCATGTGAGCCAAGACGTGGAGCACGCAGTCAGCGTTGAGGAGGGTAGGGACGAGGCTGATGAGCTATTGAAGAGGTGCGAGTACATCGTGATGGGAGAAGAAGGGTTGGTGGAGGAAGCCACCGCGGACGGCTACAGGTTGAAGAAGGTCGACGACCGTGACGATTTGGTCGTCACTGTTGGTAAAATCTGGGAGCTCCCTGAGAATGACCGACTATTCACCACCATCGACCGAGAGCGACGCCTCAAGAGGCTCTGCCTCTCCTTTGCTCTCTTCAAGCTGCTGCGTCGGAGGTTTGAGCGCCTAGAGGCGATGACCAAGGACGAGACCCGCCATTGCCGAGACCTCATCTTCAAAGGCCTGTACAACAAGGGAGTTTACAAGGCAGAGGATCTGTTCCAAATAATAAACGACGAGGTCAACTTCCTAAGTGAGTATTACCACTCCGTCATCCCAGTCGTCCTCGCTAACCCCTTTTTCTTCCTCGCCAACTACTTCCTGCTCCCCGTAGTCGTATTCGGCCTATGTATCATGACCATCATTCTATGTGGCGATGGCAACGTGCACTTCGCCTTCAGTAGCATCGTCACCGACAACTACATGATATCGTCGGGCATAACCAAGGTTATCGGATGCCTCCTGATTAAAATAAAGTCACCCCCTGCATTCTTCTCCATAGTCGACCTCTTTATCACCTTCCTCCTCTTCGTCATCTTCTTCTACGAGGAAGTGTGGGAGTTTGTTGTCTTCTTGCTTTCCAACTGGTTCATGGTGTCACTGCTCTGCAACTACGCAGCCAAACCCCTGTGGCGTAAGAGCCCCACCTTCAGCGGGGCCGTCCGCCGCATCCTATGGTTACGAAGCAAGCTGAGCCAGCCGAAGCTTGGCTTCAAGCAACTCTCTGCGCTAGACCTTCGTTGGCCGCGCTCCTTGGGGCTGCCAGCCATGCTTTCCTTGGTGCTGCGGACCTCGCCGGTGCCAAACGAAGCCAAGCGCGCCATCATGGAGCACCTAGCGTCCTTGGCATACGAACATGACGGCGACCCTCTCACCACCGTAAGGTCCGTACCGGTGAGGAGCGGCCTTCCTGCTCAGCTCTCGTGGGCGCATAAGAGCGATAGTGTCGCGGAGGTCATCCTCACATGGCACATCGCCACCGGCCTCTTGGAGGCGAAGTATCCACATGGGGCTGGGAGTACTGTAGCAACGAGGCTATCCAAGTACTGCGCCTACTTGGTGGCCTTCCACCCAGAGCTGCTCCCAGACAACAACGACAAGACGGAGGGCGTCTTCGAGGCCATGAAAGCGGAGCTGAAGGGCGTCCTCGGGTGTTGGGACTACTACCTGTCGCTGCGCCGTACCCGGGTCAGGAAGATCGTAGATGCCGCCGGCGCCGGCCCTCCGTGCTGGCAGGAGAGGCAGGTGGTACGGAATGGCGCAACGCTGGCGGGTTTGTTAATGCAACAAGTCTCGGCTAACAACGACGATTCGGCGGGAGTGTGGAAGCTGCTGGCCGATGTGTGGACGGAGCTCATCGTCTACGTGGCGCCGTCGAGTGACGAGGAGCGTGTGATGGCGCACGAGCAGGGGCTGGTGCAAGGTGGCGAGTTCGTCACCGTGGTCTGGGCCTTGGCCACGCACACCGGCATACCCAGGCCGGCCAAACCATCGACGTCTGCTGGTCGTTCCGACGGCTGAGCTAGCTAGCGGAAATCGTGGCCTACGTGGCAGCAGCATAATAATGTTTGCATGTGTGTTTGCTTGATTGATTTGGTGTGTGCATCGTGGAGTTTGCTTCGTTTAATTTGCTCGATCGACTCCCGTCCTTCCCTGTGGGAAGAAAGCTTGTCGAATGTGTATCCTGGTTCCTTAATTCCTGTGTGTTAATTTCCAGCTGCAAGTCTGATGTAAATTATGGGTTTGTAATGCAACGTATGCATGTATCAAATTTCTTTGGAACAAAAACAAAAGCAGAGAGAGAGAGAGAGAGAGAGAGAGAGAGAGAGAGAGAGAGAGAGAGAGAGAGAGAGAGAGAGAGAGAGAGAGAGAGAGCGTGCATCAAGTTCAGAACCACAAGTACCCTGCCTGCATGGACTATTTTGGGAATATCAATGCATGGCTCCTACACCATCTCCTAACCATGAACAAATTAAATCCCTATCTAAATTTAGCCAAGCTACACAGAACCGCAAAACCTGTTTATAAATACAGAGCATTTCTTCCACTGCCAAACCACCTCCACATTCAAGAACTCTTCTCCTCCTCCGACCGCCTCCTCCTTCGCCAACCAATAAACCGGCCGCTGCCGCAGCAGCAACCGCCACAGCAGCCGGGACAACCATGGGTGCCTGCGCAGCCAAGCCCAAGACGCTCGAGGGGAACGCCCCTGAGGAGGCCCCCGTGGAGACATCCAAGGTTGCAACTGAGACCACCGTCTCGACTGATCAGGTGATGACACATTCAACATTGCTAGCTGCCTACTGCTACTTCATACATGCGTATGGATTTTTTTCTTGATCTGAACTAAATGTGGTGCATATGTAGGTTGCGGCTGATCAGACCCCTGAGAAAGTGGTGCAGAAGGCCAAGGAGGAGCCAGCAGCGGCAGAGCCGCCCACCGACGTCGCCGACCAGAAGGCTGATGTGACTAATCCTGAGGCGAACAACAAGGAGGAGGAAGTCGAGGAGGAGAAGCCTTCAGCCCCTGTTGAGGAGAAGACCGCTGCCGAGGTGGTCGACAAGACCGTGGAGGTGAAGATCGCCGAGGAGGAGAAGGAGAAGCCAACGCAGAGCTGATCGTATGGTATCCATGTGAATTGGCTCCTTGATCAACTAACTTGCATGTCTAGAGTTGGCATAAATAGTTCCACGGGAGAATGATGAACCGTGTAATCTTTTGATGTCTCCCGTTTTTCCTCCACGGGGTCTTAATTAACAACAATGGGCTTATTGAACATCTCGAACAAATCATTTTCTTTGGTATATATTCCGAAGTGCGTACATGCAGAGTATGTGCCTGCCATCCTCCGTCCCAACCCAGAGCTAAACTTTAGCCAGGACAGTGTCACCAATGTCCAATTAGCCACTAAGCAATGTATGATTTCTTGCGTAGCCACTAAATAGTATACAACATGCGTTATGGTAGTTAAAGTCACCCAACATAATAGTGCGAACATCTTAAAAATGCTCGTCACAATACCCAAAAGAGATATAAACATCTAATATCAATATGTCACATAAGCTGCACGGATTTACTACTTTATCATCAAGTATTGGCAATGTATCATTATCAAATCACACAATTACCAAATTGGAACATCTTACCAATTCCTATCCACATGCATATGCAAAGCAAAAGGAGAGAAGAACCATACCCAAATCATCAGAAGCATTGGCATTTTCGGCATCCACCTGGGCCCTTGTTTATTGGCCTCCTATTGGGCCAGGCTAGGCCCAACTCAACAAAGGGACAGGTCACAAGCTCGCGAATGAAGAAAATGTTGGTGTCGGGCATCCTGTTCATCTTCTACCTCGGCTCAACAATCTCCTCACGGTAGGGACAGAACCAAGTTGGCCCATCCGGTGTCACAAGACACCAAGTTTGAAAAACTTTTACCAATAATCAGCAATTCTATCCCATGTGTGAACCCTCCAACCTAAACTCAGTACATCCGATCCATTCCTTGAAGCCTAACAAAGGGAGTACTAACAGTCCAAATTCCCAATAGCTAGCAGTAGTTCATGAGAAGCCTCCGCTATCCCTCAGCCCATAAGGCAACTACAGCAAACTGAGTCAGCCCTTGGGTTAGCCCAACAGAAAGGACCACAACAGGCCACGACATCTATTTGATCGATCCATAAGCATGTCACCTCACAATAGCTCTTGACACCTATTCGTCTCGCATGATCAACCAAGAGAGGCGTACCATGCCCACCGCACGCCCGCACCTAACCAGGCAGCAACCCATCGTCAGAGAACGAGAGAAATCAGCGTCACTGGCCGACCTTGCCTGCCATCTCGCTACGACACCACCTGGTCCCTATTCCCTCGCACCCTCACCGGCTGAATGAAACTTAGGCCAAGCTGATCATATGTAGTTTGCTCTAGATTTATCTCAATTCTTCTAATTTATTGCAAGAACATGGGGTAAAATTTGTGAATTAAGGTTTTAATGTGATGATTATTGATTGATTTTGTCGAATTGTAGGGTTAAGACTTAGGGTTTTAATTTAGATTTTTGGAACACCGGCCTAGCTCATTGCAAATCAGATCTAAAATTGTAGTATTTGACTACAATGTCAAGTAAGTAAGCTACTGGACGTATTTTCTATTATATTGTTCATGAATACTGAACATACAAATATCTAATTGATTTTTTGAATTAATTGGTGATGATTTCATGAATGATAGACTTATTTGTTATGTGGAGAAACAAAAATTGACGAAAATTATCAATGATGTTTTTGTTCGTTACTTTATGAACTTGAAAGAACGTAAGTACTAAAAGGTAATGTATTTATTTACATTTGATCATTCTGTTATTTTATTTGAAAATTTTGAGTAATTTTATTCTCTTTTTATAGATCCTTGAGGTCGAATGATATATTTTATGTATACCAATTAATTTTTGTCTATGATTTCACTCTTAGTTACTTTAGATTGCTGCAACTAACCAATATTATTATTAGGTTTTTCATTTTGGTAAGAATTTTGATCATCACTTCTTTGTCATCATACACTGTCATTGGTTATGTTAAAATATTGATGCTAAAAATTATCAGACACATTACTATATATATCATAATATTACTTCAAAATTATATATGTTGTTATATGAATTTCAATTATTTTAAATTATGGGCTGGGAGTTTATGGGCGTCGCAATTCATCATGTGGTTGTGTAGTAATCGCATTGGGCCATCCGGCCCAACGATAGATCCGCTATAAGGCTTTCGTTCTTCTCCGACCTCCATCCATCGGAGCAAGGGAGCAAGCCAACCCAGGAGGAAGAAGCGAGGATGATCTACCGCAACTGGTCCCTGCTCTCGTCGACGGTGGTCATCTGGGGCAGCTTCGCCACCGCTGGTCTCGCCGGGATCTTCCTCTTCGGCGGCAAGGTACCACATACTCTTCTCCCTCCCAAACCCCAATCGCCCTAAAAAATCGGAACTCGCTCGGCGGCGGGTCTGCGCAGCTAGTCGCGGCGGATCTGGGCGGGAGCTAGGCGGGGAGGAAGGGAAGTGGAGGTGGAGAAGGAGGGAGCGGTGGCGCCGGCCGTGAAGCAGATGAGGTGGCGGCGGCGGCTGCTGAGATCGGTAGTCACGTATTTGCTTGGAATGTAAAAATCATGAATCGCATTATTGCATATTAGAATAGACATTATAATGCACTACATGGTACCAAACAATGTGGTCTCAAGCATAGTGATCTTTTCGTTGTGCAAAAAGGGTTGGTTCGGCAGATAAAGAAGCTGTTTGATGAGCTTTGGAGGGGTTCAAGAGACCAGGCTGGTGTGGGATGACATGGTTGTCCAGGGATTTGAGCCAAATGTCATAACTTACGAGGCCTTGATTAAGGGATTCTGCAAAGTGGGGAAGGTAAATCAAGAGGTCACTATCTTTGTAGAGATAAGCAAGAAGTGCACCCCAAGCATGTGCCATGTTTTGGCTGATAATCTCTCTGATACAAAACATGAGGAGATTGTTTGCACTTTTCTTGAAACCGCTGCGTTTGAGGGGTTGGGATTTCTTGGGTAGGAATTACGGGAAACTTTTTGTTAGGGAAGTGGTCAGACGAAGTGATACTTGTAATAACGCCTTGAGATCGTGCTAGGTTTGTAACCACGAAATGTGCAGATTAGGCCGGAACTTCTTGTGCCTCATAGTGATTTCCTCAAGGCATCTGATGGCATTGGTATTCAGCAGATAAGTTACCAGGCGACTGAGCTCAACATTAACGGGATGTATATAGATTTGAATAGTGATGGAGTGATCGAGTAGGTCAGGAATGGAAGATTGCCCGTATTAACATAGGTGATTGGCCTAAACATGCCTTATCATGACAAAGTTGCTATTGGTATTGGTAGTTTGGCAGATTAGATTCCCCCTCTATTTTAGCTGTTTAGATTGCGGAATTTCTGTTATATCTCTCTTTCAAGCAGACTGTAATAATCCCATTGTTAATAAATGTATGTTTTGGAGCTGAGTTGTTGCCTATTTTGATTGAAGTATCGAGGACTTATGCGTTGCATATTAGAATAGGCGTCTTAACTCTACATTGTAGAGGTTGTCAGGTAGGATGGCACATGTTTCTTGGTTATTTCTATTTTGACATGGTTTTGTGTCATGAATTGATTCTTTTTGTTGACGCCCATATAAATTATATCGTTTTCCAGCTCTTACTTTTGACATTGATAATTATTTGTGAGGGTTTTCAATTGATGGTAAGTTGGTCACGAAATTGAGTTACTATCCGATATTGTGGAAGTTTTCTTTTTTTAAAAAAAAATCATGTGGTAGACCTGTTGATTTGTCGTGTCATCCAATATTTGAAAAGCTGGTGGATACTAACTCCTCCACTTGTCCCTTACTTTGAATTTCTATATTACGTTATTAATCTTGTTGTTTATATCCTGAGCCTTCAATATAGCTTAGTCAGCTTCCCTTGGCAACCAACTTGCTAATGCTGATGCAGTCACCTTTTCTTGGGATACCTTGTAGATCCCAGCCGAGTGTTATGCACGTTTCTTCTTAAGTAACTAAAATCTTATTTTGAGACACTGCCTCGAGTGAGTCTTTTCATGGTATATACCATTGCAAATTTTCATGTATTTTTCTGATGATAATCAAGTGCATCGTTCTGATGATTGGACAATTCATGCATTATGTGCTATTCAGGTTACTTATATGTGCGTCTCCTCACAAGCCTTTATTTGTTTAGTTTGCATGGTAACAGTTGTCCAAAACTTCTGAGTTGTTGCACTTTGATCGGCGTTGTAACCATCCTTTCTTGCATGTTGGCAGGAGAAATTCCAGGACTATCTTCGCGGTGAAGGTGAGAGGCTGAGGCAGCAGGACAGAGCCGCAATGGACAAGTAGTAGTGAAAAGCCTAACTCAACTTCGACGGTGCAACTTGTAATTAGACCAGGGGATTTGTTTCTCTACTAGAACAAGTTTTCTCCGAGAAAGCGATCGATCCCTCCAATGGCTTTCGCTTTCCGGAACCAACTGCCTCCATGGTAAACTGCGATGCCCATGCCTGCAAAGAACTATGGTTTCTGTTTTTGTTCTGCAGTCTTGTATGAATGATTGACGATATCGCTTTGGCCTTTACCAGCCCGTGGTTTGCCCAAAGCGTCTGGCTAGTTTTTCAATCAACTTGTGCGACATGATGATATGCAACTTGTTTTGATACTCTGAATAAAGGTCGATGCATTTGGCGGGGCATCATAATTGTCTACGCCCTCGTGTGCAATTTGGCGGGTCATGCTTATACGTCAGGTTCAGTGTTTTTCCTTGAGATGGTAGGTGCTTTTTTATTTTCCACTTATAACTAGTTTTTCTATAGTAACTAGCTTTTGAAGATACATTTTTTTGAGATAAGATTAATAGAAAAATTATAGTAAAAAATATATTGAGTTTGGCTGTATCGGATAAAATCATATGCGATTATTTTTCTCTGATACTGTCTCTTATGAATAATTAGAATTTAAAATTTTAAGTTATAAGTTACAGTGCACAAGAACCATCCTGATGCCTAGTGCTCCGATTTGCTGATGCGGTTCAGCTGCATCTGGATCTTCCTAGTAAACCTATCGTTCCAGAGATGAGTGCCTCTCCTATTTATTCACAATAAATAATCTGTAGGGTGGACTAGTGGTGTGTGCAATGTGCTACCACCGCAAGAAACACTACTAAAAAAAGCTATACTAAACAATAACTCATATACAGTTCCTACAAACCATCTATATTGTAACTATTATAAACGGTTTATACTAACATCCATCTGTGATAAAACAGGATATTACAGTTCTATGAAAATATCATAGACAGTTCATATAACAAACAGTCTCTGATAACGTCACGACACCGATCCGTGGCATCTCCCCTAGGATTCTGATCTCACCCGTCCATTTTCTTCGCATTGAACAGCTGGCACCGGTTCCTCTCACCTCTTGCTGCTTATTAATTATTCTCCCTCTCCCTTTCACTTCGAGATACGTGAGTTTTACCGGCTGCTCCTAGTTGGTTCATCCATTCCTAGCTTGTTTCTCGATGACGCCGACTACAACCGTGAGCTAGTGCCTCCGTTGTGACACTACAATCGACTGCACAACACACTCTTTTCATAAATATCTTAAGAGTGTTTTGTGCAGTCTCACCGTCGTGACACAAAGGTGACGCTACCGCTGCCTCTCCTTCCCTGCAAGACACCGCGAAAGCAGCTAGATACTAAGACGATGCTCAAGTCGGCGTCAAGGACATCCACCTCACATGCTGCTAGAATCTCTCATTCTTCTATGTTTTTGCCATGGATTCGTAGGATTAGGAGATGTATTTTTACCATGTTTAAGAGTTGAATTCGTAGAATTAGGATATATATTCTTGCCATATTTAAGAGTTGGGTTCGTAGGATAAGGATGTGTATTTGCTTGTTTTCAAATGGCATAGATAATATTTCTTGAGACTAGCCAAAAAATAGAAAAAATTTAGGTATATTATGAACTATCACAGACAATTTTGTGGTATAAACTGTCTATGAAAGACTATCACAGACAGTTTTATATTACAATCATCTGTGATACTCGTCTATCACAGACGGTTGGTAGCTAGAACCGTCCGTGATAGTGTTCTTCACAAACGGTTCTAGTTACAACCGTCTGTGTTGTATTTATCATAGACGACTTATAAACCATCTCAGATAACATTTGATTATCACTGACGTATAAATTCAGATGGTTCAAAAAAATATCTGAGATGATAGTTTCAAACCATCTATCATGATTTTTTTTTTGTTGTATTGGAAAGTAGATATTTCATGTACATGAGTGCTGTCAATTACATGGGATCGATGAACTGTGATTCGTGATTTGATCCGAGAAAACCCTGTGACTTGTGAAGATATTTTGCTTGGCTCGCGGACCCCGACGAGATAGCACGCGCGCACGCGGGGCCCGTCGTTTTCCAGCGACCTACCTGTCTGCGTGCGAGCCGATCGGTAGACGCGACGTGCCAAGCGTGCAGCGCGCGGCGTCGCGGCCGGCGCAGCAAACCGGTGGGAGACGTGTCCGTCCGGCCGTCGGTTTCCGCGAACGCATGGCCTGCCGCCGCGCCCGCCGGAAACAGGCAAGTTGGGCAAGCAGCCAACGGGTTGGTTAGACTTACGTACGCAAGCACCGCACGGCTCCTTCATGCTCCCTTCTCCCACCGTATACAGACAGAAACCCACCCAACTGCTATAAATATATAATCCAATCTAGCTAGGCCATTACCTGTCATCAGCAAGCTAGCTAGCACAAGTGGTAGCGAAGGATCCAAGATATGTAGCCCAGTACTCCTCACTTCAAGAAGAAACTCTACGTAACAGAATCGAAGCAGGCGGAGAGAGAGAGATACTACACGTACACGAGCTGGGCAGTTATGGAGTCGAGGTACGTGAAGGTGGCCTCCCGGTTCTTCCTCGTGGAGAACCCCTGCGGCGCCGCCGGCGACGGCGGCTGCCTTGACCACCACTTCCTCGACGCCTGCTTCCTGTGCAAGCGGGACATCACCCTCAACCGCCACATCTTCATGTACAAGTACGAGCCAAGCATGCATGGCTCCTCTGCCTGCTGCACCGGAGCTTTGGTTAACTTTCGCGTCTTGACAAGTATTAATCCGGTGTTACGTGCGCATACGTGCAGGGGGGACGCGGCGTTCTGCAGCGACGACTGCAGGCAGGACCAGATGGACATGGACGCGGCGCTGGCGGCCGTGGCGCGCCGCCACCGCACGCTGCGCAAGTCCTCGCCGGCGACGGCGGCTTGTGCCGTGAACGAGGCTGCCGCCGCGCGCCCGCCGGCGATGGCCCGGCGGCCGACCGTCGCCGACCTCACCACCCGCGCACCCGCCGTGTCTGGCTAGCTTAGCTTGCTTGCTGGTGCAAGTCTAGTCGACGCATGGTGCAGCCGTTTGCACGTACGTAGGTGTAGCCGGCACGGTACTGTACTGTTCTGAACTGATGATCATCGACACATGCACGAAGCGTCCGGCGGGGTTCATCTGTGAATATTTTTTGCGTCTGAAGAAGACGAGGCAACACGTACCAACGGAGGCCTGTGTTTTCCATATCTGAATGGTGTTGAAAGGGTGATTCGAAGTTCAAAGTGCAAACCTCTATGGAGGATTAATGGACATGTCGTAGGGCGAGATCGATGTAGCTTAATTAGCTAGGAATAAATGTAACCTTATTTTCTGTAATATGTTCCATATATACGTACTAAGTGTAAGGTTTAGCTAGCAGTACTGGTCAATTTGAGCTCTAGATTTCCACTAGATTCGAACGAATTTCAGAGGTTTCAGCAGTACGTTGCTTCTTAATTCCGATTAGTGTTTCTAAAGTTCCTCCGATTATTGCTTCTCCTGTTCTTTAGAGAGAGATTATTGTTTTGCTTCCTTAGCGACAAAGGTTGTCGGATCACGAACTCAGATAGAACCGCTTTTGGTTTGACGGGGATCGGATCTAGAGGTGTCCAAATAGGCCAGTCTAACCATATACCGACCTGAAGCATAGTACTACTAGTCTGACCTAGGCATATCACAGCCCATGACTAAATGGCCGTGTCGGCCTAGCCCGACGTGGTGTGCTGTTCTTGAGTCATAACCTTAGCTCAGAGGGCCAATTCGGCAAAGCACGTACAATATCGTGCTATGCTAGGCATAGGTGAGCACGGCACGGCCCGTTAGGCCTGACGGTGTGGGAGCCGAGCTAGTGGTGAATATAGCAAGTGGCGATGGTGGAGGAGCCGAGGAGGTGGGCGGCGAAGGGAGTGGGAGAGGGCGGGAGACGGCACATCGGTGGAGGAGGAAGTGAGGGACTGAGGGAGGGAGGGGGCGGAGCAGGCATGATTGCACGAGTAGAGCAGCTGATGGAGGTAGGGAGCAGGCAGAGCGTCGGAGAGGTGAGGTGCAGGCCGAGTAGTGGAGGAGGAGAGCATTCAGTAGTGCGTCAGCTTTCTCCCCTCCTCGTCTCCTCGGTCACACTGTCACCTCCTCTTTCCCTGGCCCGACCGCTGCTCCTCCCTCCTGGCCGACCGCTGCCTCGATTGCTTCAGTGTATCTAGGATTGTGGTTGGGTAGATCTGGTTTATTGTGCTGTTCATAGTAAAATGTTTTTTGGTGGATATTTAATAGGTCATCTATGCTGTGATTTTGGTTATGCATTGCATACTTATATCAAAGCTAGGGTCAACATGACTGACATGATGTATAACTAAAACTACTTTGCCATATGTCGTGTTGCTTCTTCCAATTGCTCTATTGTTGTAGCTAGTATTGGTTGATTTCAATTGTCCATCTGTATACAATTAGTCGATAAATAGCTAGATCGGGAAAAAAAAATCAGTGGCTTGGCACCTCCTCTTCCAGACTGCCTGACCATTGCTTACTACTAATATGCTAGCTAGTTTTGGCCTGATATGATGGGTGTATTCAGTTTTATTTTGCTAGATCTGATCTGTTGCTATAATTAGTTCTAGAAAGTCCACAAGAATTAATCTGTTTTTAGACTACTAAGAATCTGTTGTATTAAGTGATTTTGTTAATGACTGTGCTAATGTAGTTCTTACGATGGTACAGCTGCATGGTAGACTGTTAGCCACTAGAATACTGGAGCTAGATTTGTTTTACTGTATGAAGCTGCCTGTAAGATATGTTATGATGTATGTACACATTCTTGTGCTAGTTTGCAGTACTGCTTTTGACATCTAGACACTATATCACAGTATCACACTGGCTCTGCATGCATGTTAGTCGTCAACAAATACGCATGCACAAACTATTACCCAATTTTGACGTCACAAAACGATCGAAGGCATCTTCATCACTTGACCACACAGATTTTTGAGCGACAAAGAAAGATCTACATCAGATGAGAAAATATCATAGTTATACACGGTAATCTGGGTAATCATGCATATAGTAGAGTCTACAGGAACAGTAGATAATATAACTGTCAGGAATAATTGTACACACATTTGATGCACTCAAGTTTCACATTTCATCATCGATAGGTAGTTCTCTGTTTTGATCTTAGCATTGGCTCGATCCACTGGATCAAGTTTCCCGTATCCATCGTTGCAAAATAAGGGACTTCCCCTACGGTTTCCCGTAAAAAAAATATTGCAAAATAACATGTGGGAGTGGAATTGTTATTGTGATGATGCCCAATTTGTGATGCCTTGTGCATAATTAGTTCTATAAGTTCCCATTTGATAACATATTTTTTTGGTTATTTTTGCGAATGACTACACTGCAATTGTTATTGTGATGATGCCCAATTTGTTCAAGGTACTAGAGCTAGCTTTTGTAATGTCTTGGAGTATTTGCATCTGTCTGTAAGAAATGTTATTCTGCTGTATTATGAAACGAGTAGAATGTTGCTTATAATTATCAGGTTTTATATCACATGTGCGCTCTACATGTTTAGTCAATAAATATTTCTAGGCTAAACTAATGTCAAATATATGCATATTTGATGTCGGTTTACTCCCTCTTGTTTATTTGATTGCACTCCAAAACTAATGTCCAATATATGCATGTTACCCCACAGTTTTTTGAGGGACAAATGAGTAAGAGAAAATGTTTGATGGTGGATTCTAGAAAGATATGTATAAATTGCAGAGCCTGCAGGGATTATAGATGGCATTAAGAATATATTCAAACATGGATTATGGAAATAATGGATGTATTGTGTCAAGGAGTCACAATTGATGCATTCGGATTGAACAGGGAAAAGACAATCTAATTACTGGTTAGCATTGCTAGTTTTCAACTCTTGAGTTGTGCTGGTACTTTTCAAACCCATGAACAGTACTCGTACATTATGGCTTTGATTTGTAGCAACTGTGTTGCTTGTTATGCAGCTTAGCTAGTTTCAAATATGGAAACGAACAGCCTCGTACATCCTCAACTTCTTCCAATTGCTATATATCTTTATGATTAGAATTTGAAGTAGATTTAATTTCTGAAATTTCTCTAGCCCGGTTGACCTGCATTTTTGGGCCTCTAATGTGCTAACATAACTCCTGGTATTCCTCTTTCCAGAGACCTTCAGATACCCTGAAATTCGGATACTTCAAGCACCTTGGCTGTGTGGAGTCACTAAAAGGAAAGTAAGTGTTCTGAACAGGCAAGTTTTAATTTACTTTCTCAATTCACGCATGTCCAACTTTACTACATCAAGAAAATAGACTGAGTATATCTTCATCTGGATATGTATAATTAAATAAGAAAAAACATGTTCCATCCCTTTGTTAGAAACCACCTTTTTGAAGTTAATGTAATTTCTTAACTACATTGAAGTTGAATGGAAAAAAGTCCATATAACACCCTAAAAATTTGCTTGAAAGTCACTCCGAACTATGAAACCGGATATGTTTCGCATGGTGGTATTGCCTGCGTGACACGATGGGTGGATCGTTTTACCACGTAGGATAATACTCTAGCCAAATTTAGGTGAATGACATATAAGGCCTATAAGGACTTCTCCCCAAATCGAAACAAAGAGGGAGAGCTACAAGGGATAGCGGCCATGGAATCGCGCTGGAATCTACTACCACCACATATGGTGTCATTACGGACGGTTCGTAACCCTCATTAGAAATGGTTTCTGAATCGCCTGATTTATTATGTCAATGATAACAGGTCGTTTCACAGACGGCTCCTAAATCGTCTGTGATAAGTCACAATATAGATGGTTTTTACAAATAGCTTTTTTGGCTAGCCTCAGGAAGTGCTAGTCACGACCTTTGAAAAAAAGACAACATAAAGTCACAACTCACAACTTACCTATGGATTTACAACTCAAAGTGATTTACAACTTACTTGTGGATTTACAACTCAAAGTGATTTGTGGGGTATGCAAGACAATTCACATAAAGTCACAACTCATAACTTGGATTTACAACTCAAAGTGAATTGTGGGGTGTGCAATACTATGTTAATATTACCATGAAATATGTGAACATCCTAGAACGGCTTATCTTTTAACACTGAGGTAGTAAACTAAACAACATAAAGACACAACTCAACTTATTTATTCTTGATTTAGATGAATGATGGCCACATCTTTCATGGTAACACTAACGTAGTCTTGCACATCCCACAATTTAAATAAGCTAGAGACATAGTCAGATCTCATATCACACTTGACAGCTAAAATTATATTAGTCGAAATAATAGTTGTTTTAAAAACACCCTTCCAATGAGATCTTGTAGCAATAACATATGCCAATATGAGAAAAGAGAACTAATTGTCAACAAATTCTTTTGAAAAATAGTTAGGCTGATCATGTTGGTATTTCTCAACAACTACAAGAGAAATATTAAAGCATTGTTAGTACATAATGCCAACCCAATTGTACGTATATATTCCATGTGGTGAGAGCTAACATGGGCGAGACCTACAGTTGGGAGTGGCAGCGGTGGTCGAGGAGAGGAGGTTGACGAACGACGAGAGGAGAGGAGGCCAGTGGTTGAGGAGAAGAGGTCGGCAAACGACGATAGGACACCTGTGGACAAGGCAAATTCTAGAGTTAGGAGCGAGGGCAGGTAATAGATTTAGGCGGGTATGAGCTTATCTTGCTGAGAGCAGTGGACAAGGGGAAGGTTTGCTGCGGTTGTCATGGAAGTTGCCGACGCCACCGCTGGTGCCTCCACAAGCCATCGAGATCACCCACTGAGCCGAGGGGATGGGGAACGAAGGGGTGTGTGCGTAGAGTGAGTTAGGCTTTCACCTTAAGTATGTGCATATATAGAAGAATATTATCACAGATGATTTTAGGAAACAATCATCTGTAATATGATCATGCAATAGACGGTTCTTTACAAAAACTGCCTATGATAGATTCATATATCATAGACAATTTTTATTACTAACCGTCTATGATATATCATAAATGGTTTATGTAAAAAAATCATCTGTGATAAGTAGGTCATTATTGAAGGTTCTTACCATCGGTTGCAACATAGACGGTCACACTAGTAAAATCGTTTAAGATAACTATGCTATAGCTTAACACTGACGAATTATGTAAATCGTCTGTGATGTGATGTTCAGTATGACCTTCTCTGTAGTAAATCTGTAGGGGAGAAGCCCCTGTGGGCCCACATGTCACTGATCTAACTTGGTCAGCGTGTCATCATATATAGCAAAACCACTCTCATTGTGCCACGTGGGCAATACTACCTTGCGAAACCAAGTTAGAGTGTTATTTGAATCAGATTGCAAAGTTTGGGAAGTTAGATGTCTAGTTTCATAGTTGAGAGTGCTAGACAAATTTTTGAGCAAGTTCAAAGTGTTATATGGACTTCTTCCATTAGGCATGAAACTTCTTAATTTTTATCTTTTTTGGGCCTTTTGTCTTTACTTTTCTTCCTGTATTTCTTTGCATTGTTCATGATGAGATAATTTTTTATTTTTAAAATTTTAAATTTAATTACACCGAAAAAGCTTACAGCAAATATAGTAAAAAATATCTTAAACAGTGTTAAAAAAAACTTTAAGCTTCAATCTAAAAGTTCAAATGAGCACTACCGAATTCATGTATTTCTACACGCTTCTTAAAAACACTAGTATTACATTCAACTTGCATAACTAGTATTACATAATCAGGTTGTTCATGCCCGTCTTAATTCTGTAACAGTTTGTTTTAAGACTTTTTGGATCCTTGGATGCAACTGATATCAATTTAATGCAATTGATAATTTGATGCAGTAGCTGTGGTTCCATTTCTGACAGGGTTGCAGAGATCGAGAGGTGAAGTTCATATTCAATTCATATTCCGCTTCATGATAACCGACGATAAAAGAGATTTGAAATGGCCGATCCATTGCAGTTTGTTTCTCTTTTCCTTAGACTGGCCCATGATAATCACATTTTTGCCCAAACTGAATTTGGCCTATGGAACGTTCGTTTCAGCCCAAACTAAATTTTGGCCTATGCCAAACTAAGTAATTCTTCTTGGTCGGCCCAAACTGAATTTTAGCCTATAGAAGTATAGAACATCCGTTTCGGCCCAAACTAAATTTTGGCCCATGCCAAACTAAGTAACTCTTCTTGGTCCATCACATTTCGTGAGACGAAATACTTAGTTTGGACCATAGCCCCATGCCTCGTGCCCATTAGGAACGAGTTCTCTTCATGTCATGATACAAGCCACCGTTTTTTAGGCTGGGCTTTTGATTTTTCTGAAAATCAAAAAACTTTTTAAAGTTAAAATAAATAGAATGATTTTTTAAAATAAAATTTTTAAACAGTTTTCTAAATTTAAAATTATATACATTATTTATTGCTGTTTTAAAAAATATAGGTAAAAATTATAAATCGTAGCCAAAAGAGGAGGAACTAAGATTGATTACTAGTCGACAAAAAAGAGGGCAAAGATTGCAACTACAGGCACTAAGCTAATCGTAAGCCACAGTGCCGTTCCCCGTCGCCGCTTTGGCTTCCTCGTCGCCGGCGCCGCCTCTCCAACCCACCATCGGCTCCCCGCGCCGCCCCTTCACCTCCCCCAAGCGCTGACACCCTGATCTGTAAATGCAGTGCCCCTCATCACCACCAGCGTTGTGTACCAACCCCATTCGCATCTCCCTTTCCCCGCCGCGACGCTATTGTCCGGAGCAGCGCTGCCACCAAACCCTAACCGATGAATTCGTCTTCCTCGGTTACAGTGGGGCTCGCCACCATCTTCCACGACATAACCGGCGCACACACGCTACCCTTGGCTTTTCCGAGTTGCGGCTGCGCTCTGCTGCCCCGACGATCGCTGCGCCTCGGTCAAGTGAGCCGACAGCCATGGCGACGCTGCCTCCATGCTACGTTGGCGATGCCGGAGCTCGCCACCACGCCGGTGCCACCTCCAATGCAGCGCCAAGAACACTAGAGCTGCGGCGCACGATGTCCGCCCGAGACAAGTCCGACCACCGCGTTCACAACTACACCCTTCGACGCTTTTCTTCAACATCTACCTGTGTGTGTGCAGGTGTCCTCTACTCCCTTTCTCTCTTCTCTACTGGATTAGTCTCAGATGCCCTATTCAAGCAAAGTAACATTCACTGGAGCTAATTAATTGTGAAATTAGAGCTATTAACAATCACATGTGTATGTGTGTCTACATTATGTCGTGCTGATTCACACATATCGATTATGTTTTCTTTTCTTTAGCAGAGATAAGTATTATGCATCATATTCAGTATATTACAATTTACAAGCTATTGTAGTTTCATACACTGCCAAAAAAAGATGGAAACTTAATTAGTATGTACAGATCATTGAATTTGATTATACAGAAACAACGTCTATTCCATCAATATACAGTATGTAAAGTTTGATTATTTGTAAATATATGATTGTGACATCATCTATCAATGTCCATTTCTGTGTATAGTATTGGACCATTGATTCATTTGGAATATTATTAGGTATTAAATTCTACTAACTTATGTGCCAAACATGTGTTTAGCCCTCCTGCTGTATAGTCACCCATGGCTCCAGAAGATGACAGCGGGATATGGCGGTGCCATGGACGAGGACATGCGGATCCTGGGGCACCGTGGGCGGGGATTTTTTGTCTTGCAATTATTGGTCTTGCTTTGTTTGTATATCCTTTCAGCCACTATACTAAATGATGTTCTATAGTTCTTTAATGTAATGCTTACACGAATTGGCACTGAAGACACTTATCCTGTTGCTAAGACAAAATATGTATTACTTTGTAACTTGAACCAAATATGGGATATGCCGTACTATTACAGATTTTGTTCAAACTACAGCCTAGCAACCTA
Organism: Bonia amplexicaulis; assembly: GCA_036346245.1. Taxonomy (NCBI): domain Eukaryota; kingdom Viridiplantae; phylum Streptophyta; class Magnoliopsida; order Poales; family Poaceae; genus Bonia; species Bonia amplexicaulis. The sequence continues at coordinate 22,870,567 of CM070750.1, read as the reverse complement.
AACATAATTCGTATAGAAGATATAACATGGTATATTTGACTTGCCTCTGGCTAGAATAATTCATTTTATGATCCATCTCTTGCAAGTATTATTTTGTGTCATAAAAGATTTTTGGTTGTTACCCAAGATGTCAGGGTTCTATTCTTGATAAGGAGGTTAAGTGTAACTATATATGTATGTTTTCCTCTATGCACATTCTGTAATGCTTCTATTCTCAGCCAAGATAGAAAAACTACAATAGTTCTTGCTAATTTTCAACGTGCTATAGTTCTTCTTGGTCCTGCAATCCACTATAGGACTCTTTCGTTTTCCTCCTATGTCATACACATGATTTAATTGAAGAAGATGATAGCATATGTTATGTCCTTCTGAAGGGAATATAGTGTCTAGAATGTGCTATGAAATTCTCAATGTAAAAATTGTGTTAGGTACCTTTTTCCTAACTAAAACTTAATTGTTGAAGTTGTTACAATCCCTGCTCCCAATAAGGTCATGTAACGACTATTCCTCATCGTTGGAGTTCGTGATGGACGCTGCAAGGTGAATGTAACTAGGGAACACCATGTCCCCCTACGTGCTAGGAACATGTCCCACCCGAACAAAAACAATAAATATGCAATTATGTGGCATCAAACCACCTTCTCCGTTGCGTCATCTGGGCAATGCATGAATCGTCGCAGCTAGTTATGCGGAACGTCCTTACACCTCTCGAGGATAGGCTGCCCTGGGGCGCTGGCTAGTGGCGATGGCGAGAGGCAGCTGGCGAGTGAGTGCGGCTGGCGAGGGAGTGAATTGGGTTAGGCTGGCGCTAGTGTCTTAAATGGGCCGGTTTGGTAATGGGCATTTCTTTGAATGGTTTTGGGCCAACAAATATTGGAAAGTATTAACGGAGTATCACGATTAATTTTATTTATTTTAAAAATTAAATTCTGTCGATACTTCCCGATACCGTATCATGCTGTATCGGATATGTATCGCGTATCCGTGGCTCCTAGGCATATCGGTGCTTCTTAGATCATGATTAATATAATACGGCAAGGTTACATTACAATTGTGGGAAGTTTCACCTTAACTTTATCTTAATTTCTGTATGGCAAGTAAGAAATTGCTGTCATAAAGTTGCAAGTCATGCAGTACCTGTTTTTACTGTATTGCGAAGCACCATGCAACTTCTTTGCAGACTGGAATAGCAGTTGGTTTGGGCAACCCAAAAAAATTACTTTTAGAATTTTCTTTATGGATCTTTCTGAAAATTTGAAGAATACAATAAGATAACACCAATTTCTCATCTTTACATGGTTTGGAAACAAACATTTATTATTTACATTGACCCCTGCATGCTTCTTAAGACTGTTTAATTTCCCCCCAGGGCTACCATGCATGAGGAGATCCTCAAGTATACACTGGGCATCCCTCGACAACTATACCTTTAGCAGTGGGGCAAGAAGCCAGAGGACATCCATCTAAGCCATTGCCCCACCAGTTCAAACTGATGTTCTCCAAGCCTAGGCAGAAGTAAATCAAGACTGCCATGAATGCCAAACCAGCATCCAGTGCACCTGAAAGCAGATAATTGTGTCGCTCCCACCAGTCACGTCGATATTTGTAGACCACATAACCTGACAAAAACCCAACAAGTATCCATGTGATGTAGTTAACTGCAGTTGCAGGCGGCATCTGGTAGGTGGCACCAATCAGCACAGGCATGTTGATGAGTAAGATCCAGTTCTGGCCTGGGAATGCCTTGTGTGCAAACCAGACAAGAAGGGGGGCAATAGCTCCACCCAAGAAGAACCAGTTCACCGCTGAGTAAGTTCCTAAGTCCCCAAATATTCTGCGTGGACTAATAAGACCCCATATGACCGATGCATCATAGAACACATGATCACTTGGGCAAGTCCAAGGGCTGTCTGCTGGGAGGAGCTTAGTGTTGCAGATGTTGGGGACTGTCTCCATCAGCCACCACGCTGTTCCGATGTACACAGATGCTGCGATCAAAGTTCCCACCACCTGCCATGTTCCAAGAAGTTGCTTAGTGGCACAATACAACAGGACCATGTGTGATTATATGGCTAGTAGTGCTTACCTGAGCCATGAACATGGTCCTTGGGGGAATCTTCATGTAGTGACCCAGCTTAAAATCTTGCAGAAACATCAGAGCTTGCTTCATGCTGATGTAGCCATATACCTTGAAGCACATATTTGCAACTGGCCGTCCGGGGTACAAGTACCCCATGATGTACTCTGTGATGACGTTCAAACCCGGGGTCTGCATACAATGGAAGAAGATGAAGTGCTGACCTGGTGCTCTAGAGATGTATATGGCATAATATGCACGAGGTGTTAAAAATCCATACATGGTTCGTTGTTGCTGTGATTATCCCGATTGGGAGGGTGAAGAAAAAGGCAAGGGCACATGCAAGCAAAACACCCCACCAGGGCAACTGGAGTTGCTCAATGTAGTATTCACAAGCAAATATGGTGATGGCAATGTTAGCAATAAGGATGAAGATGAACCACCACTCAGGGACCTGCCTGTATCGCCGCATAAGTTTTGTATGTATGTCCATCCTTTTTTCTTGAAGAGCTGATTTACTTAACTGCCAAATTTCACTGGACACAAGCACCATGATTCTTAGCTGCATAATTTAATTTTGCGCAACAGACCGGCAAATTTCAGAAGAAATTACCTTCCATGAAAGAGGAGAACATGAACGATTGTTGCGGTAAGGGATGCAAAACTAACACCGTATGTGACAGAAAAGAAAGTGCTGAGGTATAGTGGACCATTCTTCTCGTAGGCCTTTGTGTCGAAGTGGAAATGGGAGTCCACGATGCTTGAGATGTTGTACTTTTGCCCAGTTGAGGTGAAGAGACCATCAGAAAAGATGGGGAAGTTTTGTGCCTTGTATAAATTAAACCAGTAAGCAATGGGTGTGACTATGTACATGATGATGAAGAAGCCGGCAGCAATATTTGCAGTGGCAAACCAGGGGCTAGCAAGAGGGCTTCCGAGGTAGGAGGAGACAGTTGACCAGTCGAGACCGATCGCGCCAATGCCAAGGCCTCTGAGACCTGAGCCGAGCTGTTGGGCAAGCACGGACTGGGGGAAGACCCAACAGATCCAGGAGAGGGAGGTGAGCATCTGGAATAGGTAGCCTGGGAAGATGTAGAATGCGAAGCTGCAGATGAATGCCACCATGAAGAACTGGTTGCGGGTCAAGCTACCTTTGATCCGTCCTTCCTTCTCATGAAGCGCCCTAATGAGCAAATGTATTGCAAACGTGTAAGTTCTCTTTATAAGTGCAAATGTGCAGGTTCGTTTTCTTATGAAAGGTTACTTTACTGCCACCCTGAGGAAGATCTGGTAAAAGCGAAAGTTCTCCATGGTACATTGTTTGAATATTTAGTTTCTTTGTATACTCACACAAATCTTTGTGTACTCACGAAAGTTCACTCTTATGCCTCTCTGACCTCATCATCCAAGGGTTACAGGAGCTTATATCCCTGTATGCTGATGATGTAATTTGTTTCGTTGCTCCAGGACAACAGGACCTTCAGGTTCTCAAGGAGATTCTCGTTAACTTTGGTGAAGCGTCGGGCTTATGCACCAACTTCCATAAAAGCTTCGCAGCTCCCATTTGAATTGACCAAACAAGCAATGTTTAGGGCTGTGACAGAAACCCAACTTGGCGACGGCAATCGAACATTACTCTGGTTGGACAACTGGATTGAGGGACAATCAATGGAAGACGTTGCTCCAAACATTCACAAACTGGTCCATCCAAAAGCTAAGAGAACCACCATGGTCGCGCAAGCCCCGTTGTCGAACTCCTGGGTCCAAGGAATTCAGGGAGCCATGTCGGTTCAAGCAACCTCTGAATTCTTACTCCTTTAACATAAAATCAGTTTCATCTTTCTACAACCTCAAACTGAAGTCCAGGCTGTCTGGAAACTAAACTCCTCGTAGGTGTATTGTAGGTGAATTTGGTAGAATACCAAATTCACCTACAATGCATTCTTCCTCAGAGAGATCCGCTTCGCAGCTCATAAGTTAATATGGAGATGCAAAGCACTCTTGAAATGCAAGTTCTTTGTTTGGCTAGCCATCCTTGACCGCTACTGGACTGCCGATCGCTTAGCGCGGCGTGGCGTCATGGCGCACACACTTTGTCCCCTCTGCGAACAAAATCCTAAAATAGTTGATCACCTCCTCGTCCTTTGCCCTTGGGTTCAACAAGTCTGGACATAATTCATTCGCCCCCTTGGCTTTCTTCACTCATCGGCAACAACACACACTCGGTTGATCGATTGGTGGATCTATTGCCCAGTAAGGTATTCAAAACTTGAGAGGAAAACTTCGATTCTGTTGTCATTATCTTCCTTTAGACCATTTACTCATGATAGTAAATACATGAGATTGACTCATGATAGTAGTACATGATGCTGAAATTCTTAGCATTTCCTTTGAGAAACCCCCACCTACCCCAATTGATGTCTAAGCTGCTGAACGGCCACAGATGGTAAGGATGCACAAAGTTGACCAGCAATGGTACGTGCAATCTATTTTTTTAAACTTTGTTTATGTCTTCATTTTTGTCTTCATTTTAGAGAACGACATGAAACCACCCAAAAAAAAAAACAGCTGACCGTACGATATAGTATTACAAACAATTAGATGGTCTATGACGAGTTGCAAAAGCCAATCGTGCCGGCAATCACGTTCCGGCCTGTCTTCATGCAGCCTAGTCGTCCTGTTCACTCAGGGCGTGTTATGCTATTTTTATACTTTTTACATCATCAAAAAAATAACTATAGACTATGGATCATTGTCATGTGGGTCATCATGGATCATCTCTTTCTTTTGTTTCCGTCATTTCATTTTCTTGTAGGCCCCAAAGTACTACTTCAACCAATCAAACTGCGGTCTTATTCAGTCAAAGATGAGCTATCATAACGCTAGTCTTGCATAAAAATCAAAACACATACGTGCAAGCATACGCTTCACATATTGGCGTTGTTTACATATATGCATCAAGCCTAGCCTAGCTAGATGCTCTAGCTGATTAAGGCTAAGCTAAGCCATCTCTAATCAATCAAAGATGAGCTAATTGAGCGATATATTTTTTGTTGAGAGTGGCTCAAACCTGAACAGGGAGACCTGCACGAGGTTGGACGGCCACCACATCGCCGCCGGCTCCACCAGATACCGCCGGAATATGCCCGCCCACCCGAACCCCAACACCTGATACGAGCACGATCGATTTAACCACGGAAACAAGCGCTAGCTAGCTAGCGTTGAGACCAAAAGAGAGAGGCGCTTTCGCCATGGAATTAAGCTAGTACTAGCAACACGGTGACGCTGTGTACCTGGGTGGTGAGGACGACGAGGAGGGAGACGAAGAAGGAGATGTGCTTGCCGTAGAAGACGCGGACGGCGGTGATGACGTGGATGGCGTAGACGGTGCCGGCGCCGGAGTTTGCGAAGATGGTGATGAGCACGTGCTCCTTGACGTTGAAGGGCCCGGGGTTGAGGGTGAACTCCCACGGCCGGCCGCGGAAGAAGGCGCGCTCCGGCAGCGCCGCGGCCATGAGGCGGCCGAGCGGCACCACCGCGATCTGCGCCGAGATGGCCGTGATGGTGAGCGGCTCCTTGCGATACCAGAAGAACTGGTTGAGGAAGGACAGCACGGCGCACGACGCCGTGCCCAGCACCCACATCCGGAACGTCAGCACCGGCGTCTCCGGGTCGTCCCCCAATGGCACCGTCAGCGCCACCTGCTCGATCGGCGAGTTCTCCATCTCCTCTCCTCCTCCATACTCCGGCGAGCTGCGCGACGTCGATGGCCGCACTGCATGAGGAGGAGGACGGACGTCAATCAGCAACGTCCGGCCGGTGCACGCATGGGAGTGAATTAACATGTCTTGAGATGCATGAGATCGATCTTGCTGAGCTTACAGAGTGGGGAGATGATCTGGTCGCCATGGCGGTGCTCCTCTTCCTCCTCCTGGCCATGTTCTTGGCCTCGCTCTTGGTGTTGAGAGGATGCCATGGCTGGGGGATGCGTCATGTCATGTGTGCCTGCCTGGCCTTTTTTGGGCCCTCTGGTTCAGCTGCTTCTGAATTTTCGTAGGGAAAGGGACGTTTAATTGTGCAAATATCTTCGTCAGCATTGATCGCAGCTTATCCACGCTATACATGCACGCTAGTTTCTGAATACTTAATGCTCAAGGACGGCGTAGGTGAGAGCTTCACGTCCGGATCTCTGAATTTGCAGATTGTGAAGCAGCACCACCGGGTATTATGTATGTAGACACGCTTAATTATAAAGGGTGTTGATAGATATTATTCAGATGTTTTTTTTCTAATTATCATCCAGATCTATAACAATTGGATTAGATATCTAAGGACTATGAATTCTCTTCTAGCTCTCTCAAAAAAAATCTCCCTCTCCTCCAAATAAAGGGGCAGTTGGATCTCTAATCTAACGGTCTCAGATCTGGATGATTGTTAGAAAAAAACATCCGAATGATATCTAGACACATCCTACTTATAAATCTGCTTATATCATGTCCTCCTTTTCAATTGCATAGAAGGCACATACACTATGTAGACACGCCACACATAGTATAACACATGACTAGAAAGACGGGTTAAGGATAAAATCCATAACCGCATAAAATTCGTACACGAAACACATCTATATATATGTAAAGATAGATATGATACATAGAGTAGTGCATCCACAGCTCCACCACTCCACTGAGAGATGTTCCCATGTCCTTCTTCGCTTTGTCTGTCTCTCTTTTTATTTCATGGCATCTTCCCTGCCTCTCTTCTTTACACGTACGTATGCAACGTGTTTCACGTCTCATGGGATCCGAGAGATGATGTGATTTCCTATTTTGAAGTCGAAAATGAAGTGAAAATTGATATATATTGCCTGATTTTATTAGCAAGGGAATCAGGTGATTTATTTCATTTGCGATCCTTGGGCGTAATTACATAGCCTGAATCGAGATGTATACCAGTCCAGGTGCATTTCTTCTTGTTACATAGCCTGAATCGAGATGTATATCAGTCCAGGTGCATTTCTTGTTGTTACATAGCCTGAATCGAGATGCATACAGGGCCGGTTTAGGCATGGGCGACAGCCCACGAAAGTTACGAGTCCTAACACACACATATATCTCTACTATTATATAAAGAGAATTTAGTGGTTATCGGTGCGTTCTCCTCTTCCTATCTACAACTACCCGATTTGATCTGGACTATTCGTCTCTCTCCTCTCTCTCAGGATACAACCGCCCACTCTCTCCACTTCCCCATCTCCTCACGCATTCTAGCCACCCTTCTCTCTCTGTCGCTTGCTCTCCAATATTTGATGTGTGAAGTTGACCCGGTAGTAAGTTTCGTCGCACCATTTTTATAACTTCGTTGCAACGCACGAGTCTCTAACTAGTATATATATAGAGAGAGAGGATGCTGAAGTGGGGCATCATGGTATCTGGACACCAAGATTCCCTGTCTTTGGATTACTTTTAGATGCGTGATAGTGCAATAGTTTATAATGTATTAGACATGCTAAATCAATTATGGATGAAAAGTCTTAATCATGGATAGAAAGTCTCAATCACACTAGCACGCATCTGAAAATAATCCAAAAGTAGGAAGGCTTGATGCCTAGACACCATAGTGCCCCTATTATTTATACTATATAAAGGACTATATATATAGTGGCTGCCTGGAAGTTAACGATATAAGTCTGTACCTTTATATACTTTGATTGGCCTTTCTAACTATGAGTCTAAACAAGCTATATATATATATAGTTAACTTCCAGGCAGCCACTAGCAACAACACGAAGAAGACAACTAACAATCATACTGAAAACTTGTGTAGGCAACACAAGTATCCAACTCAATTTAGAAACACCTCATTTGGCATGTCACAGGTGACTAAATGATCGAATGCTCGCTCATAAAATCGATACCTAACTCAGTTCAACTAGCTTGCATCTTATTTACTTGCTAATTAAACTAAGAATTTAATAATCAATGGTTTCTTAAATATTTGAATTCTTCAATTCAAGTATACAAAGAAAAAGTTTTGTTCAAGATTGGTAGTAAAGAATTCTAGATTTTCAGTGCATATGGTTGTGTTTTGCGATTAACAGAAAATTCCGTTTCAGTCGAAGGATTGAAGATTTTTTTAAAAAATTTGGTGCTTTTCCCTTTTAGTATGGTTGATGATTACGTAGTTATATGTCCCGGATAACTGAAAATTTCATAAAATAGTTTTTATGTGGTTTCATTCTTGAAGGCCATATTTGGAACATATGAATTTCACAAAAAATACCATAAATTTCTTGATATTCAAATAAGACCTTTAAGTTATATGTCTCTTGTAACTTGTAAGGGAAGTTTAGCCTGTATAACCTTGCTCATACAGTAAAATATTAGTTATCTAGAATTATTTGTTCTTGTTATTGGTATACATTAGATTTTAATCATGAAAGTGTCTGTCTACATAAAAATGAGGATTTTGGAATATCAGAACACCATAAAACCTCTACTTTCGCCTCGCTCCAAAACCTCCAAAATATCAGGAACGGCTCCCGAGGTATTCCAGTCTAGGTGCATTTCTTGTTGTTGTCTTTTTCCCAAACAACACACCAGGCGATGAGGATGTGACACGCACCGTCTCATAAGAGCTAACGACAACTAACGTCTTAGTTCTTCTCTCCTAGCACTCTACTTTCACGAAATGCTAATCTGAAAAATCAAAGGTTGTCTCGCGCAAAATCTCCTAATTAATATGTTGGGAAATAGTCACTCTCCTCTCCTGAGAGAGTCCTCTACAGTGAAAAATTGATAATTAAGGATTTAGATTCTAAAAGGATGGGAAACCGTTCAGTGAATTGGAAAGGGTTGGCGGCGGCGAGACCGTGGCGGTGGTGGCGGAGGATATGACGACGGGCCTCTTCTTTTAGATTCTGAAAGTCATTTTTCGATTTTTTTTACTGTAATTAACTTTTAAACAAAATATCTTTTTAAGACGAGTTTATAAATTAATTGTAATATATACTATAACGATTTTATTTATATAACCAAAACCGCATATGAGTCTCTGTAACTTCATATTTTCTCTCATAAATAATTTAAAAACTAAATATTGTACCTAAAAGGTATGGATAGAAACCAAACAAAACAAAACAAAAACAAAAAAAACCCAACACCGTTCGTAGCGACGAGGCCGGTAAATTTGCATAATGGTACCTGCGAAAGTAACGTATTTGCCAAGAGAGATCAAGGTTCTAAACGGACGGTCAAGATCGCCTCGAAACTGGATCGCGCAGAAAATCTGCGATCCAATCCTGACCGTACAATTATCACTGAACGGTTAGATCCGTAATGCGGCGCACCTGGGCAAACTCGTAAAAACCACCCAAGTAGATCCCAACCGTCCATCTACGAATGAACGGTATAGATAGCTGGGAAACTGGATCTCTCCGAATAAGTGCGATCCGCACGTGCTCTTTTCCCATGGAGGAAGCGAAGCAGCTGCACGCGCGCGCCCTTCGCCGCGGCGTGCGCCGCCTGCAGCCGCTGCTCCTCCGTGTCCTCGCCGCCGGTGAACACCGCTACGCCGCTTTCCTCCTCGGATCATCCTACCCGACGCCTCCCTCCGCGCCGCTCCACAACCACCTCCTCCACGCGCTCGCCGCCCCCACACCCGCATCCTCCCTTTCTTCTCCCGCATCCACCGCATCCGCCTCCTCACTCCGCTATCCTTCACCCTCCTCTTCTCCTCATCCTCCGCAGCTTCCTCCTCGTCCATTCCATTCGTGCTCTGCTCCCACGCACTACCGATCAAGTCCGGCCACTTCGCATCCGGCGACCCCTTCCTCGCCTCCGCCCTCGTCTCCTTCTACGCCACTAACCCGCCTCCTGGCTGAAGCCAGGCGGGTATTCGACGAAATGCCGGGCAGAGACACAGCCGTGTACAATTTGCTGCTCTTGGCCTACGCGAGGGGCGGCCTTGTCGACTCGGCGGAGAAGCTGTTCGAGGAAATGCCTGAGAGGAATGTGGTTTCTGGGACTGCGATGGTGTCCGGGTACACGCAGAATGGGCGGCATGAGGAGGCGGTGGAGACGTTCTTGGAGATGTGGAAAAAGGCAGGGGTGCAACCGAATGAGCTGACAGTGAGCAGTGTGCTGCCTGCATGCGTGGTGGTTGGGGCGATGGAGCTGGGGAGGAAGGTGGAGGAGTATGCAAGGGGGAAAGGTCACCTGGAGAATGTGTACGTGGCTTATGCATTGGTGGAGATGTATGCCAAGTGCAGCAGCATTCGGCAAGCTTGGCAGGTGTTTCAGGGGATCGGTTGGCAGCAGGATCTCTGTTCTTGGAATTCAATGATCATGGCATGTGCCGTTCATGGCCTGTGGAGGGAGGCCCTTGGCTTGTTTCATAAGTTGAGGGTGAGGATTTCTTGATTGAATAGTGTTGTACTCTTATGTTTGCTCACTAACTCATAGCATTTGCATGCAATTGGTTGCAAATATAGCACTTGGCAGAGGAACGCAGAACATGTTGGTGGTATAGAATAAGACAACAAGTGATCAGTAACCTTAAAACCATATTGCCAACTATGACATTTCAAGATGCATTACACAGTTGTTGTGAAACTTGAAGCTGATTTTACTATGTTTAGATGACAGGGGTCAAACCAGATGGTATTACATTCGTTGGAGTCATATTGGCTTGCACTCATGGAGGCTTGGTGGATGAAGGTGAGTTGCTCTTCAACTGATGGAAGCAGAGTTTGGTCGTAACCCAAGAATTGAGCACTACGGTTGCATAGTTGATCTGCTTGGGCGTGCTGGTCTCTTGAAAGAAGCTTACGGTCTGATAGTGAGCATGCCAGTGGAGCCTGATGCTGTCATTTGGGGAGCCTTGCTCGGTGCTTGCAGCTTCCATGGTAATGTAGAACTGGCGGAAATAGCGGTGAACAAACTTATCTATCTCGAGCCACAAAACACGGCAAACCTAGTGATCCTTTCAAACATATATGCATCATCTGGCAGATGGGATGGTGTTTCCCAGGTCTGGAAGTTACTGAAGGAAAAAGACTACAAGAAATCAGCTGGGTACAGCTTCATTGAGTTAGACGGCAGGATGCATAAGTTCCTAGTCGAGGATAAGTCACATCCAAGATTTGAGGAGGTATACAAAGCCCTTGATAGTGTCACAATGACCATGAAGCTTGTTGACTTGGAAAATATGGAAGATCTGCAGAGTTTTTTTTCCTCACCACCTGCTGTAGCGTGTAAACCGCTGTAGCATGTAAACCACCTAGAGATGTGATGGAACTGTGATAAAGTTGTCTGAGATTGCTCATGAACTGCTTGCTCTGATCTTCCATAACAAATTGACCAGCAAAGGGATGCATTACAGCGGTAACTAAAGAGGTGACGAATCAAGTGAATGCATTGCACCACCTGGATATCATCACATTTTTATAAAAATTAAAATTGTTGCTTCTGCTGTGCTAGCTATTCAGAGGTGCAAGCAAGACTTCCAGGCAGATTGCAGGCATAGCATATAATTGCAGCCAAGAAGGTTTTTTGCATGGTGAAATTTATATCTAGCAAGACTGAATGATAAGGTAATGAACATAAATTCCAAGGGTACAATTAAGGTATGTGTATGTGCTTCACTCTTGTGGCATTAATGCATTATCTATACTTACTGCTTTTCTGCATTCAGCTAAATACGTTGCTAAGTTGTTATTTATCATGGCAGCTCACTATGACATGAAAGAGACTACTGAAAACCTTCAGACTATGGAACTCTGCGTGAGATTGCTCGAATGTATGATGCTGGCATGCAGGAATGCATAGTGTCATCGTTTTGCCCATTGTCCTCCTGGTTACCATTTGCATCCACTTTTCAGCCGCGCTCTGTACTCTGGAGATCTTCCTCATCTTGATTAAGAACAACGCAAATAGCAGACATAATGTTATGGTCTAAGATCCCGGCGATACACACAGCAGTTTCGCAAACAGTACCATGGGGGTACTACAGCGGTGAATGAACAGTACCCACGCAGGTACTGTAGCAACCACGAACAGTATCACTCTCGGGGTACTGTAGCAACTGTGAACCGTGAATAGTTAGGTAGCATATCACGGATTAGAAATATAATAATTAGTTTTCGTAGTATTTTGGCTTATTTCCTTTTGGATTTATTCCATGTCTTGTTTTACGCCTCGCTGAATATTTGTGACTTGTACAAATTCAAGGGATAATGAAACTCTAGTTCAGCCTTTGAATAAAAAAAAGAGAGAAACAAAAAAGGCAGTCGTTAAAAAAAACCACGGCGTGAGCATATTTCAAAAAAAAGAGAGAGAAAACAAAGAACATGGGCCGAATTTGGGTGAGTTTTTAGTCTATAAATTCAAATTGTGTAATTTAATTTCTTGAGCAATCTTGTACCCTTATATTCATATTGTTGCAATTGACTAGCGTCTCTCCCGGTACTTAGTGCAAAATAAGCTAATTAATCATCAGTTTCAGATTATCTTTATTTAGTTCATTCATTTGTTTGCATTGAGTCACATTGATTTTTGTGTGTGCGTTCATATACTTCACTTAAACCTTTTGGATCAAGACTTAGGCAAAGTATTCTAGTTTGGATATTTACTTAACTTTACAACATCAAGAATTTCAGATTGCTACGATATACACTTCCATACCAAGTCGCACTAAATAACCGTTGTTGTGAAATTGTGAACACTCTTACATTCGCTTGATCATCACGTTGCTATTGTAACTTCTACCAAGTGTAAGTTTTTATTGGCCATAATTCACTTCGGAAAGGTGAGAACTTTACTTGTGAGAGAAAAGAGTGAGATCGAGTGATTTATACAAATCATCCATATATTTTGTTATTGCTTCGTATTTTCTTTGAACAATCTAACCATGTTAGTTGGAGAAGATAACTATGGTGAGAAGCATGAAGTTAATCTTAATGCCCCCAATGACCCGCTTTCAACATCAAGCATTGAGAAATACATTGCAACAAGAGCTCCAATCAGGCACCACCGCTAAGCATGTACAACTTAAGGCGGATATGCAGGATTTTCGTATTGAACTCAATCAACAAATAAAGGTGTTACACAAAAACATCGTAAATGATATTGTGCAAGCACTTCGTCCACAACAAGAAGAAGATAGTTTTGTTTCTTTCTATGGTAGTGATGATCCAAAGGAGTATCTTGAGTGAGAACGGTGAATGGAAAAAGTGTTTAGATTTTAGAAATTTTTCAAAGACCAAGAGGTGATGCGTGCCACGAGAGAGTTTGAAAACTATGCTTATAGTTGGTGGTAACAACTAATTGAAAAAACAATTCATTAAATCTTGGTTAGATTTGAAGGCGTTCATAAGAAGCGAGTTTGTGCCATCCTATTATACGCATGAATGGCTTCTCCATCTGGAGAATATCACACAAGGGAGTAATATTGTCCAAGATTACTATTTTGAATTGCAAGATGTGATGCGTCGTGCCGGTGTCACTAGTCCATCAAGGGAGAAAGCATACTTCAGGGGTGGCTTGAATTCTAAGATCGCCGCTGCACTTCAACATAAATATTTTAGTAGCATGCATGATCTTGTGAATTGTGCTATTGAGAATGATAAGATGACCGAGCATGGGATTTTTCCTTCGGTCAAGAAGACATTTTGTGTTGCCCTAATGATGATACAACATTTGAGATGTATCAAAATCCATGTGAGGATGAGAGCCACATAGCCAAATTAAGTGAGAGTGTTAAAAAGAGTGAGCTATGTGATTCTACTATATGTGAGACTGAGAGCATCCAAATTAAGAGTGTGAAGGATACACTAAAAGAAAAAAAAAGAGATATAGATATTAGACAAAGTGAGGTTGATTTTGAAACTAATACATTAATGTTTACTCCTAGTGTTGTTTCTCACATTGTGCATGTTGAAATTGAAGATAAGGAGTTAAATATTCAGCAACCGGCACCATTGAAAGTCAAAGATGAGGAGATAACCACAGGTGAGGGTGAAGTACTTGCTACCTCATTGTTACGTCATGATGATTTAATGCCTACAACACCTACATCAACTGAGGAGAACGATAAAGGTAACCATATTGGTGCTGAAATTAATTCTGAAATGGTGAGTACTTGTGAGAACTCATATGTGCGAATGAGAATTCTATGTTCTGAAATTTCTTTGATCAATTTACATAATGTGGAATTAATTACTCATGAGAAAGTTCTTACTCGAATATCTCCTCGAGATTCTTTGTATTATATCATGTTTGATGATCCTAGAGAGCTATCTAGTGTGATTGAGAATCTTGCAGAAATTTCGTATTAAAATCACTAGTTAGTACTTATGCTTATATATAAGTTCAATTTGATTGGAGATTATGGTGTAGATGATAAATTTTATGTTTACCGAATATGCATTACATGTTATAAGCTTGCTAAATTAAAATTACATATTTTGGATAAACAATCTTTTGTGACATATCATAATCACAATGAGATGAGTTTCAACAATAGTGCTTCATGTTTTAAAAAATTTCTTAAGCCTACTTGATTGCTCTTTGATGTGCAATCATGTACAAGTAATCAGAGTAGCGCAGTTAAAGCATTGGAGACACTAAAGATTTTCTCCTCCATATTTGAACAACTTGATCGGGTTTTGCCTTTTGATATCTTGTCTATGTTCTTAGAAAAGTCGAGGACAACTTTTTCTCATGGGAGGAGAATGATGTGAATGATAATATTGCAATGTATACATCTTATGTTTGCTATGGTTACTGTTGTGTTTATTGGTTTATGCAAAAGAATGCGAATGACATAATAATTGATTCATATATATATCATGCATATGTGTTGTTCTTTTGTTTACCACGCCTTGGATGTTCATGATGTACTAAACAGAGAAGTGTTGACGATAAATATATATACCATATATACACGTTGTATTCTTTGTTTAGTATAATTTTAGGCTATCAAAAGCCGATGACAACTTTCTTTGAAGAAGGGGAGGATGATGCGGATATATATATATGTCTTACACTTTTTAGTTAAAAATATTATTTGACTCGAAGGAATTATTGAGCCGTATTAAATATTATCATGAGAATTTGTTTTTAATGAATTTTCTTGTATTGATGATAATAGTATTCTACCTTATACAAGTTATTTATGTATTGTCAGGTTTGAACGGCGTGAAGACTTTGGAACCATGAGGGAGTAGATGGAGTCTAGATCAAAGCACTGGAGGATCATCAGATTGAAGAACTTCTTTCGCTCAGCTATTAGAGATCCATCCGGTCACAAGACAGGAGTTTAAGAAGTCCACGCAAAAGTTTACGGCCATGTAAAATCTAATTGCTAGTCCGAACTGTTCCATGGCCTGCGTGCCAATTGCTTTGAGTCTGAACTTTTGTTGGTAAATAAGTCTAATTAGAAGTAGGAGTTATCTTCGGAATTCCTGACCGAAGCAATTGGACTATATGCAAGTGCGTGGTGGCATCAGATACGACCGCCGTATATGTATACGTGTCGCTCGCATCACGTACGGGAGGAAGCCGACTAGATAAACCGAGAAACAGGACGCCGACTAGAAGATATAAAACAGAGACTAGATAATGGAGTTGAGGAGTTTGTGCATGATTTTGATATTTTTGGTTCCAATCAAATTTAGTATAGAAATTTGAGAGTTTTTGTAAATTGAGATCGTTTAACTTTTCTGCTGGGAATTAGAAGTGTGATTGGACTTTCGCCTGGTGGTCGTGAAGTCCGGCGCGTGTGATTTTGCGAATTAAAGAGTGTTTGTTCTTACATTGGCAATGAAAGATCGCTACGATTCAAGAGAGGGCGTGTGAGTATCCAATCCTATATCGAAAAAATCGAACGACCCGTATTACATTGGAAGAACATGGCAATCCTGATTCCTGAACCATAGATCAAACAGAAAAGTTAAGTACATTCTGTTGGGGTGATTCCTGATGTCCTGGGTTTAAATTGAGAGCTACTATCTTATGTTCTGAAGTCGATATCTGTACAGTTATACTGGGATAATGACATCTCGTTACTTAGTTAGCACTGAAAAGGAGTTGAAAGAAACAGTTCTGTTAAAAGGAGAACCAAATGTGCAGAGCTGATGGAAGTTAAGGCCTGATATTATGAGACACGGTATCTGACTGTCCATAAAATAGTACTAAGTAATACCATTGTAGTTATCTCCATAACTAACAGAAACAAAGCACTAAATTGTTTGTCTCAAATAAAATTGACAACAAGAAGCTGAATAGATTTTCCAACGCCAACGGCCTCTATTACTTAATGATTGACCGCCCAAGTCTTTGTCCTTTATTGGCACCCAATCTTCTTCTGTCGACACTGAAACGATCCTGCAGGGAAATTTCGCTGTATGGAACGGACACAGTGATTTGTTTGACGTCGAGATCAACTAATGACGAGATCAGTTAGCGTGGTCGGTGTCTTTGCCACATGAGAAGCCACCACCAGACGATCGCTAATTGGACGGGGGAGAGAGAGAGATGAGATGCTATTGGCCATGAAAAGGATTCCTACCTAATGGTGTAAAAATAATTCAGTGTCTGGTTGGAACCTGCCAAGATTCCTACATATATACCACTGGTATATCTTGGAACGAATCATACAACTAGTATAGGAGGGTGTCCTGTATTTTCTGTTCTCTTTTTGAGAATAACTAGGACATCCTTAGATGCAGGTTCTTGAACCTGTTCAAGGTTACTGTCTCTCCGGCATGTAATGGCTGACTACTTCAAAAGATCAAACTGTCATGAAACAAATAATTAAGCCAAAAAAATATGCGATGAACATTATTGTCCGAAGACTGCAAGTCATCGCCGATGGTGCAAACAGCGACGTTGTTTCTGATGATGCAACTACGGAGACGTTAAGGTGAGGTCAGGCTATCGGTGACAAGTGACAACATCTGATCGTTCAACTGTTCACAATTGGAACAAGTATATGGTTAAGAAGAGTTATACTAGCTAAGAAGGTATTAATGATCCATCTTGATTAGATGTCGTCATCGAAGAAGACCTTGACTTAACAAATTAAAAGGAATGGCTCACACGGTGTTCCAGTCTCTATTCTAGCTTCCTCTCCTTTCTCAAAGTTGGGATGCAACGGGGTCATGCAACAAAAGGATTAGATGTGACACAATGCAAAGTATAGAGAGTGGGTGTGTGAGTCTCTAAGTAAACAAATTAAGCATTCTACATCAGTAAGTTTGTTTGGTAAAACTTTTTCATGTCACCTCTGAATATATGAGAGACCAAGATTCAGTTGGTACAATGGTACAAAGCATTCTACAGAAATGAAGAGAGAAGATGCACTCACTATGACAACGAATTAGCGACCAATATTGGATTTCACAAGCAAAAGGGCAAGACACGTAGAAATCAAGGAAAATAAAATTTACCCAAACAGCAGTTAAATTGGTTAAGGCAGTAACAATAAGTCAATAACTGTAATAGTTAGGCTCTAGTCTATAGTTCCCCTTCACACTTCTACTAGATAGTAAAAAAGACATGCACACACAGAGAGCGACTTGCGTATATAAATACTTATGGAGCTAGCCACCCACCCTCTCATTAACAAAGCAGCCATCCAACCTTGAGAAGGTGAGATGAGAAGAGAAGAGAATAGAAAGAAACCAAGCTAGAGTGAGTAACTGAGTATCCCTTGCCGGCTGTTCTTGTTTCTTCTTCCCTTCCTCCCTTTATTTCTTCATCAGAACTCCTGCAAAGTTTACTTGTTTTGCGATTCGATTTTGCCCTTTGTTTCATCGATCTTCTGTTTTTCCTTCTCGCGAGTTTCTTTTTATATTGTTTGTTCTTGAGTGCCTCCTGCAATTCTTTCTTCAAAAGCTGCTCTGCATAATTAACAGTTAACAGGGATTATGACAGGGAATTTTTCTTCAGTTTCTCCCAAATAGAATTCTTATTGTTAGGTGTAGAAGAGGCTTAAATCAAGGAATGTTGCATCTTGTTCTTGACTAGAAACTTTCTTGATGCTAATTAATTACGGGAGATGGTGTGCCATGACCTGTAGGTAACTGGTTCTTGCCTCAGACTTGTCTCAAGTGGTCATGGCCACCGTGGGGCAGCCTGATGCCATGCGAAGGATCATCGTGCACTACGCGAATCCACCTGCCCGCGGCACCGAAGAAGCAAACCTTGATGGTATAGAACACGATCTTCTCGAGTTTGTGATTGGTGATGTTCTTCAAGATCAGGTATGTATGTGCTTGATATTACCGGTCCTTCATTATAAACATACTGTTTCTCTCAGTCTTGTGGCATGAGCTTTAGCGTAGAACATCTGTATGCCATGATATCATGCCTTTGATATGGCTTCTCAGTTCAATTTTGTTTAGTAAACTAAAACTTTTTTTTTTGTGAAACATTTTTAGGAGAGTCTGTACCAATCTATCTTGGATGACACAGACAACAACCATATCAGAGGTGCAAGAACAACTGCACCATCTGACAATTCACATTACTACTATCACGGGGAAAGCAGCAGTACTGCAGCAACCACTCCGAGAACTACAGATATCCATGAACAGATTGAGTCCGACTTCGAATATGCTAGGCAGCTGCAGGAGATGGATTATCTGACTATTGAAACACCTCCGAACGAACAAGACGGTATGTGTTTCTTATGATTCAATTCAGCCGAGGTACATAATGTTGCAGTCATTGAGATCTTGTACTTTTCACATCTGACAATGGTATTTGTATTGGTGTTGGCTTAATTCAGATATAAGCTGTGTAGCCTCTCCATCTGACACCGATGATGATGACAATAACGAACAAGAGGTGATTATACGACTTAATTCAGATTAAATCTTTCTGAATTAATAATTCTCTGCATACATGAAAAAAAAGATTCTGATAATTGGCTCGCAGGCTGCCAGGCAGGATGATGATGATGGTGATGATCCAGACAACATGACATATGAGGTTTGTGGTGCATGAATGTTTCACTTTTTTTTTTCTGTAACATGTGAAGTTTGTGAACAAATTAGACTTATATAGTGTATCTTCAGTTGTTCACACATGGTCTGAAAATGTTGCTGATCCTTACCCTTTCCTGTAATCTAGCAAAGGCAGGCACTCGTAGAATCAGTAGGAACTGAGGACAGAGGTTTATCTGATCAGCTTATATGCTATCTGGTACCATGGAAGTACAAATCAGGCTTTTTCTCAAGAAAAAGAAACCATGAAGAGTAAGTCTTACCTGTTCAATCACATACGATGTTGTGAAAGATGATAATTCCCAGCATACTACTGATAGAAGTTGTGAAATCTCCATCATGTCACTAATGAAACCTTTTTCCCTTCTGAATGCAGTTGTCCTATATGTCTGTCAACTTTCAGAAACCGAGAAAGACTCATAACGTTGCCCTGCAAACATAATTACCACGCAGGTTGTGTTGCTAAATGGCTCAAGATCGACAAGGTAAACGTTTACGGATTTTACCATTCATCAAAGTTTAGATTAAAATTGATATACTACCCAGTTCATATAGCAAGCTGATCTTTGCTATTAGCATCTTTCGGCTTTTCCGAACTAAAAAAGAATTATGGTTTGTGCAGTGGAATTTCTGACATCTTTTGTTTCATGAAACAGACCTGTCCAGTTTGCAAATATGAAGTGTTTGGACCTTCCTAGTTCCTACCATGTGATTAGTTGACCATCGAAGCTGACATATGATGAGGAGTCATCTCGCTGATTGCATCGTCTACTCATCAGTACTATGGAAAGGGGAGGGGGGCTTGGAAGGAGAGAAACTTAAAACTTCCCAAAAAAAGAAAAAAATGGGGGCGTGGCGTAGACGGACATGCTTGATCATGGCTCCGGAGGGTGTTTCTCCCTGGCATGTACAAGTGTACAATATATGTAAGTATATATATATATATATACACACACACGTGTGTGTATATATATGTATATGTATAACTGAGCCATTATGGTGTTAGAGCACCATGATCTAAAATAGACATTTTCCTTATGTATTGCGTACGAAAAATTGTAATTTTTTGGATGTCGAGTTTAACTAGTTCAAATAAGTTTAAACTGAAATTCAAACCGCAGTTGGCTTTTCTATGATAGTGTGATTGTAGATATATAATGATTTCATATAAAATCAGCAAAGCATGTTATCTAAATTCGTTCAAAATCGTTGAATTTAAGTATATTTTTTCAAAAGTATGTGTTTCATTTGAATTATTATGAGATAGATATATACTCTAAAACTGATTTTTTTTAATATATACACAAATTAAAGTTAAATCCACGTATTTAAAATTAGGATGTTGATAAACATCATCCGGATGTTTTCTTCGTAACTATCATCCAAATTTGTGAACATTAGATTAGAGATCCAATGGCCATGAATTCTCCCCCACCTCCTCCAAAAAATACAAAATACCTCCCTCCAAAAAAATCCCCCCCTCCAAAAAAAAAGAGGCTATTGGATCTCAAGTCCAACGGTCTCAAATTTGGATGATTGATAGAAAGAAAATATCCAGATGATAGCTAGACACACCTTTAAAATTATAATGCTCTGACACCGTGGTGTATACACACACTAAAGGTTTTCTTTTTATTCTTGTGTGCCTTTTACCAGGTGCTGTAGTAGTGTAGTACAATGCTACAGTTCTCTTGGGTACCAACAACGGATATTCAACAAGTAACAAATTTTTTAAACGATTTTTCCATAATAAATTCTACGATATCTAATTTTCGATCTAAAGTATTTTTTTAAGACAGTCTACTAATTAATTGTAGTATATACTATAGCAACTTCATTTATATCGGCTAAAATTACATACAATCATTTTTTTCTCTAAATTTCTTCACAAACTGTTGCTATTTATAAACTAAAACAAAAAATCATCGGCAAAAACTAATATGAACGCCCCATAAATATTGAGAAGAACATCAGAAAGGTGGAATCACACTAAAACTTGAATCGATTATGATGCGCCTTAGCCCTGCGGATAAGAAATACAATTGACACTATCATGGCACTGAGAAAGACATAAGAGACAACATTATAATAATCACAGCATGTCATTCAGTAGTGTGGCCTTGCTACACTAATAACTGGGTTGCACTGCTCTTAGATTTCCAAGCCAACTCACAATTTCACATAACTTAAGTTAAATCAGTGTATGATGATAAGAAACTGTTCCAAAAGGCAAAACAAAAACTGAAAAAAGAAGAAAAAAGACAAGAAACTAGAATCTACGGCCACTTCCCATCGCCACTAACAGCAGCCAGTCTCCACACTTGACACAGCCAATCACAGGCGGTTGTCTTAACGCACACAGTGAACTCAGTAGTGAAACGATTATGTACTCTTAGTCACATGTTCCACGAGTATCCACCACCTCCCTGCTCCCCCATGAACAGCCCGCGTTCCACCAGTTCATTGGTAATGAGATGGTCGAGCTCATCCACTTCATGCATAGACCCCACCTTCGGAGTCGCGACATTGCCACCACCACCAGCAGCTAGATTGCTGCTCACTGACTTGAAACTGCTACTTCTGCTGGGGACGACGCCTGCTCCGCTGTTGATCACATTGCTAGGCCCTGTTGTACCCATTGGAGCGGCACCCTTTGCTGCGCCGTTATTGATATGCGGTGTCTGCTCTCCACTAGCAGCGCTGCTTGTGATAGCAGCTCCTGATGCGAGACCACTGTTTACATTGGGAGCGACATGAGATTGTTGCTGCGCCAAAGCGTGGTTGTTAGTATTCTTGACTTCTTGCAGCAGCTGATGAATAACATGCTGTTGGTATTGTGGTCTTACACCCAAGCCCTGGAGATTGTTCTGCTGGGGCATAGGCTGCTGAAATGACGCAGGATGTTGGAATTGCGCAAGCTGCACCGGGTTAGGTCCATGGAAGGATCTAGATGCTTCCAGCTGAATGCCATTGTGCATTGCTGTAGGACCTTTAAAGACACTCGATGCCTCCTGCTGAAGCAAACTATGATTTGCACTTGAGCCTCTAAGTATTTTCTGGTAATTGTTTAGTGCTGCAGCATTCTGCTGATTGTTACCAATAGCTCCAACACCAGGAGCCTCGTTGTTCACATGGGTGCTCAATTCTGGTTTGACCGCAATGACTTTGGGGTTGCTCTGGTCATTAGGAAGGCCAGCAGCTGCCATGAGTTGCTTTGCCTCATGCATATTCTGTACTGGAAGCTTTGGTGCAGTTTGCTTGGGATAGTTCTTCAAGCCCTCTGCAGATGAACAGGCAAAATGTTTTAAACTACACTACAGGTCAATGGCGCAAAGCAAGAAGGACCACACCATAATCATCAAAACATTGATGGATTTTTCAGACAAAAAACTAAAGGAAAAAGGAGCGGCCTTTTTGCTATTATCTCCTCCTAACTTGTTATGTTGCCCTATTGCTTTGCCGTTATCAGCAGCAAAAACAATGAAGCAACAGGGGTCTCATATAGTATGTTTAGCTTCATCCTATTTGTTCGCATCAATAGCAATTTGTTATATTCTTCCATCTATATAGTTCACTATACACATCTCTCATTAGTTCAAAAATAAGCGTGTTCACCAAATGATATCACGACTAAATTTGCATGATACAGGCTGGGTTTGGCCCAGTTATGGTCCGAATGTAGTTTCTAGTCCTGTAGGTTTTTCTTATACAATAGAACACTAGGACTTCAACATTTTTTAAAGAAAACATAAAATGTTATGCTTAATCCCTTAATCCAACCATTTTCATGCAAACTATGGACAAAACATTGGTCACGAAGAAACTGTTTTAGAAAAACTTAATCATGCAGCTAAATAATTGAGCACCTAGGTTAACACTGAAGATACTGATTGGTGAATGTGCATTATCATACCTATAGGACCAAGCTTGTTCTTGTGGCTAAACTCAATTAAGTCCTTCATGTGATTCACCACCTCTGATATCTGAAGAGTGACACATAATCAATCAACATGCTGGATACGCAAGTATATGGAAGCATACAGAGCAGAAATTAATAGTTGAGGAAAACCTCAGGAGAAGTTTCTGGGTTATATTGAAGAAAAAAGTAAATACTACAAGGGGAATTTTAATTACCTGTAAGCAGCGAACATATCTTTTAGAGAGCCCATGTTCATTTAAGGTATGGTGCTCTAGATTTTTCGCTAGCTGTCGTGATGCTGTCACAAACCTAACAGTACAAAAAATATGTCCTCACATTGATTAGAATAATGAAAAATAGGTTAACTCTAGACACAATCAAATACATTTTTTTATGATTTATCATGCCAAAAAAACACAAGAAAACAATTATTACAGTACTGGTGGCATAGTAGGTTCACTAACATGTTGCAAATGGTTTGCGCATCATTGTTTGATACCCCAGCAGGCCCACTTTCAGTGGCAGCGGCTTGGTATTTCTGGGCAACTTGCAGCAGATGAGTAACCTGAAAAAACAGGAGCATGCATATAAGATAAGATATCAAGGCACAGATTTACATATTAAGGTAAAACAGGGTCACAGGGAATATGGACTCAAGGACTACCCTAAAAAATACAAATTAGACAAGGACTGTCATGAATCATGGCTTAAAATTTGATCTTCTCTGGTGTTTTCTGTGTGCAGCTATCTGAAACTGCAGTACATAGTGTTAAGGGTATTAGAGATAGAATAGGAATCAGCATATTCCTCTGTAATATCCCCTTGTACCCTTAACACATAGATCAGTAAATGGATAAGGGTATTCTATCTCTAATACCCTTAACACATAAATCAGTAAATGGACAAGAAACCAAATAGCTCTGACTCTCTGAGAGGAGTCAGATGGTCAAAACTAGAGGCCTTTTGCACAGCAATTACCCAGGATCAGCAAACAGCAATGTCCATCCAAGTAAGTTACCCCTTATAATAATTAGATTTATAACATACAGACAACTATCAACTAAAAGGTGCCAAGTATATTATATCTATGTGTGCAACAGCTAATCCACTATTCAAAGTCTTTTAACCAACGTTTAATAAGATAAAATAGGAACAGCATGCTGGTCTAAGAGCTCTACCTGCGGTGTTAGAAACCTGCGGGTGATATACTCATCATGTCGCCTTGAACAAAACTCCCACGACATGATCTGCAAAATTTCACAGGCAATCAGCAGATAAGAATGATTCTCAATGACCTCAACAAATGCTCCAAAAATACGGGCACCCAAAAATTGCTATGGCATGTGAAAGCTACTACAACTAAGCAACACACCTTTAGTTCTGGTGTGAATATGATTCTCAATTGCCCCTCGTGTGTAACATGTAGATGCTCATAAATGCTCTTTTGAACAACTTTCGTATGCTCCAGCAGCAGTAGCCCATTAAGCAACCGGAATTCATTGGGCATGTCAAGGAATAGGTATTCATCTATAACACCATGGTCAAATCTAATTTGACAGAGTCTAGGAAGTATTTCATAGGTAGCCTCTGTCAGATGGAAATTACCAAGTGAGCTCAAAGACATACATTGAAATTAAATTACAGAAAAGAAAAAAAAACATGATTTATGAGAATAACACACTTAGATTACAAGGAGGCAAGGAGCAAATCAGAAAGTTTCCCAAAAAGGAGATGTTAAGGAATTCATCAATTTTAGAGTAATAGCACTTCCAAAGTGCACAGTGGATAACATAAACTAAGCTTGATGTGGACGAAATGCAATGCCCAAACCATGCATCACTAGGATACCACCAAGTTATTCCAAGAAAATATTATTCATTTGTGACTGTCTAAACGATTATACCTGATGACAAGGGGTTCTGTACCGGTCCAGAGAGTAGAAGTTTATTTGGGTAACATAACTTTCATAAGATATTTTTATTTGCACTTTTAATGCTTAATTGCTTACGCACGAAGTAATATTGTGATTTTTGATGTTATAATATTATTATATACTTGCATTTCGTTCTGGCCTGAAATGATAAGGCATTCTGTAAAGCACAAGACATGTACCAAGAATATTGAGCTTCGCTAATATATGAGTAAGCATAAAAGAAAGTAAGCAATTCATCTTCCATAAGCAGTGATGAAGAGGAACTGAGCAAACTATAAGCATTTAAAGTATCAACAAATGAAAGAAGGATCAAGAACATAGATTGCCAGGTGGTCAGAAATCAACTAACCATATCCTTTCCCTGCATGCGTATTACAAATGTCACAACGCCATGTATCCTGTAACATGGGGAAAATAAGATTGTGTTAAAGTGTATGATTTTATAGAACTTGGGTGGATTCTTTTGGGTTGATGGCTTATAGCTTATAGCTTAAATATTTAAATTCTGGCTGTTCGCAAGAGCGAGTACACAGAGGGAAATAGTCGTATATAATTTTAGCCGATACAACTGAACTCAGCACACTTTTTACTACAATTTTCCTATTAACCCCATCTTGAAAAACGCATCATTTAAAAGCTAGTTACTGTAGACAGTATAAGCATAAGACAACTTTAAACCCAAAAGAACCCACCCCTTATATAACATCAAGGCATAACGTCCCTTCATATTTTGACCATACATGCACAGAAAACAAACTTTCTCAATTATCAATAAATTCATCGCATGAAACAAAAGATATAAACAATATTAGCTATTGTAGGCTACCATAGAATATCTTTCCTACAGAAGCTACACCTATAAATTTTGTTTCTCAGTACCATCAGAAGATACTTGATAATCAAATATAGTGTTCAACAAACCTAGCAGCACTTTAAGAGGATGCTAATCAATATTGTTTTGAACATCAGGCTGAAAGTGATGTTAGACCAGGAAGGTGAAGAATATCCAATGTACAGACACAGGTAAAATGCTTAAATGCAAGCGTGAACTATGAACTGACCAGAGCTGTCTGTGGAATGGCACCTGAAGAATTCCCTCTTCTCTCATATGATGACACACACCATCTTTCTCTTGCTCGTGGTGCAAAATATTCATCAATCAGCTTCCTCCAGTATGTTATTGGATTATTCTACAAGACATTATTTGAGTAAATTGCACTACCAAGAACGCGTATCTTGTAATAATCAATGTATACAATGCAGAAACTCACCTCTGGCCGATGACGCTTGTGATATAAATACTGCATTAACCTTCGAGAACAGAGCCCACTCTCTACAGGAGTCCTAACAGGTCCAGCTAGCTGCATTCCAGGCTGTGCTAGCGGTGACCTCAACTGTGGGTGCCGAGGTATGCCAACTTGAGATTGTTGAATCTGAGAAAATGGTTGCAACAACTGATGCTGCTGCTGTTGTTGAATATGTGCCAGTTTATGCTGCCTTATCAAGGCTTGAAGCTGTGGGTTCTGTTGGCCCTGGAGATAATGAGAACTCTGACCTTGGAGCAGCTGCTGAATCAACTGGTGTTGCAGGATATCATCTTGCCTAATATCAATCCTTGACTTCTTCTGAGCATGCAATGCACCACCAGCCTCAATGACAGGTTGTGATGTTACACTAGATGACCTCCGCTTCTGCACCTGCTCTTGGGGTGGACTTTGCTGCACGATGGAGCCATCAATGACTGAAGAGCCAGAGATGTTATTGGATGAAAATGACATCGGGGAGGCAGGAAGGCGTATGAAGGAATCAGCATTCATGCTCGTACTTGGCTGCAGCTGGTGCTGGGCGCCTCCGGAGAGTGATGAGTTAGCATCCGTCACCAAAGAGCTAACACCAATGCTCGGCCCAGAGGAATTCGTAGTGCTAATTGGAATACTACCATTCATGTCCCTGGCAACAAGTCCAAGGTTGGAGCGTGGGGCCCCAGACATGGAGGTTACCAGGGTTGAGTTCCAATCATCACCTTAGAAGAATCCTGCATAAAGGAAAAGAACATTACTGGGAATTACTGATGATGATTTTCAAATATTTTAGGTGGGAACTGTAAATAGTGAGTACTTATCGGTAAAGACTCTGAGTCTGAAGCCATGCAAGCCATATATGCAAGGGACGACGTAAATTTGTCGTCATAAAATATCTCAAAGCAATCGGCTGATAAACCAACAGCCAAACAATGTCCTAATTCTAAGCCTCAACAGTAGGTGCAACCTTGTTTTTTCAGCACATTAGAAGATCAAGATAACAGACACCAAAATGCAGGTGCGGATCCGATCTGTAACTGGTGAAATACATAAACTTGAACTTTCAAAATAAAAACCACATTTCCAATTATCCAGCCTATGGCAAACCATTCCCAAAAAAGAGAGGGGGGGAGAGACAGAAGATGAGGCAGGGGAAGATGCCAATGGCAAACAATTTAATTTGAGTAACAAACCAGCACAGAGATACAATGAGACCCAGCAATAAACAAAAGAAAAGAATGAAAATAGTTTTGCATTAGTCAATAGCATCTACCCGGCCGCACAATCAAGCTCACAACAGAAAAATGAGTTCTGCTTTCTGTTCATCTTAACAAAAAGTGAGCTCAACAAATGAGAGCTGGTTGTGCAACAACAATAAACTGCACCACAGCAAGTTCTGCGACGGTTCATCTTCCCCAAGCTTGCAAGAGCTCACGAATCAAGTTTCCTGAATAGTAAACAAAAAAGTAAAAGAAGAAAATCACAACAACAAAAACCCACCAAATTCAATTGGAATATCACAAGAACACAAATGTTCTGTGGACTACTCAATACAAGCTGTACAGCACTACAACTATAACAAGAAACCATAATAAATAACTAAAACAAAACATGGTAGATAAACCAGTTAACCCAAGCAATCGGGAGAAAAGGTCAATCTAATGAATAATTGCCTCACCATACCAAGGAATCAAATAAAGTCCAAAAAGGATATATAACTTGTCTTTAAATAGAGACGACAGGAAAAAAAATTATGGTGATCAACAGCCACAATGAAGTTTGTAACATTAGATGTGGCGCAATTAGTGATTGACAACATTACATGAATTAGATTTAGCAATTATTGTAATATAGTCTAAGCCGATAGATCATAGCCCAGCAAACAAGGAAGAATCATCGCATTTGAAAAACAAACAAAGATCCATCAAGCAAAATGTTCACCAATCTCCATTTGGACATCGAACATTAACTTCTGCTAGTGGCTTTGTTTCATGTGTTTATTTTCCTTCTCCGGCAGAAATTCAGCATGCAGGCTGTACTCATGAGGTACGCCGTGCGCACTGATTAAACCCAGCTATGTAGTTCACGATTCAAAATTCCTCTTTTTTCGTTAAAATTAGCTGAGTAATAGCATTTTGATAGAAGCAAAAGATGTAGACTTGGTTCCTCTCGTCTAAACAGAATTCAACAAGAAAGAGCCATAGACCCTAATATCTTCCCAAACAGATCATTTACTTTTTACTTTTTGCACAAAAAGAATCTTAAGCTAACTTCACAGCACAAGCTCCAGGCAAACCCAAATTACGCCCAAAACAAGCAACCAAGAAAAAGAAAAGTTGCATATCATAAAACCTTATAATAGCATTTAGGCCCAAAAAATCCAGATATTTAGACGTCCCTTAGCTGACCAAAGCTAATCTCTACCACAAGACGCAGCGCATCTCTCATCGAAGATCCACTAAACTTGGAAGTAAAAAGGTTCCTACTTTTTAGCTTCCACAGCCGGTGGACTCCTCCAAGACTATAAATTTCCAACACAAGATAGAATATTTTATGTCTATCTTAGCTTTGATCAAGCCTCCCTCCTTAATCGGAGCAGGTAGGTGAATATCAAGCCTCTAATCTTTTGCATCGAACTTAGGAAACAGAAATCACTACACTCACAAGTTATTACGACGAGCTTTGCAACATCCTGTGGTACAATGCACATGAAAACTAATAAAAAAACACACACAAAAAAGAAGCAAGAACGAGAAGCTGAAATTTAAAGCATATATGAGACAGATCCTCCAACTACTACTACAACAATTAAAATCCTAGAATAAGAATCTCCTACCACAATAGAAGCTACAGATGATGAATGAACACCAATTTTCCCGTTCCCGTCTACATCCATGCTCAGCAATGGCATAGGAGAAGAAAACAATCGAGACGGATACTACAGAACTGGCATAGGAAAAGAAAACAATCGAGACGGATACTACAGAACTAACAAAACGGTGGTGGTGGAGGCAGCATGCGATGGTTTGCTTCCCTACCAGGGGAAAATCGAGTGCAAAGACTGAAAAGAAGATTTGGGTGGATGAGGTGGTGTCTAGTAGAGTTTGGGGAAGGTGGAAGACAAAAAGATTGGGTGAGGCGGAGCAGACCACAAGATAAAAATCCCTAAATCTTTGCTCTCCGCCAGCGGATAGAACCCTAGCCAAACTCACCGCGAACCAAATCGAAAAACCGATCAAAAGATTCAAGAGCACGAGCAAGAACAGAATTTCCGCCTCAAACCCCAGAATTCGGGCGCTGCATTGGAGGAATCGGCACCCATCTACTCGCAAAAAACCCGGAATAGCCCAAAGCAAACCCAACCATAAATCCCCCCGCCCCCCAGAAAAAAAAAGTTAGACTACTTCAGCGTCCGAGAAACCAATCAATCGCGTGCGAAAATCTCACCTCGCGAGCAATCAATCGCTCGCTTCCCCCTTGATATCCCTCCTCCTCGTACTACTACTACTACTACTTCTATTTTTTTTCTCTCTCTGTGTCTCTTCTCTCCTCTCCGCTTCCAGTTCGTTGTGTCGCTGACGAGCGGCCGGCTAAATAGATTCGCGGCGCCCGCAACGGGGGTGACCGGACGCAGCCCGTCGCTCGGCCCGCTTTGACTGCCTTGACCGGTCGCCGTGGGCCCCGCGGGGGCGCCCTCAGCCGTCCGATCGGGACGGAATCGCATCGCGAGGTGGATATTCACACGCGGACGCGTATGATTGGTTCCCGGTGGGGACGGGGTGACCGGGAGAGGGCGCCCGGTTCCTGGCTACGCGCACGCGGCGGAGGTACACGGGCGCGGCGATGGGGCCAGGGAATCAGTGAGGTGGGCCGGGTGCTTGGAGGGGAAGCTTTGAGGATCTGTCGCGGCTGCGTGCACGCGGGTAGCGCACTCCGACGTGTTGTGGGCCCGGGATGAAAGTGAAGCGTTTCGCTTGACGGGTGGGTGCGTTGGTGCGTGAAGAAATAGGACGGGTCTTTTCCTGGGGAAGCAAGGCTGCTGTTCTTTAGCAACTATCACTGGCTGGTGGGGCATGTACCTTTCGGCCCACATGTCTGTGATAGGTAATCTGTACGTGCGTGTGACGATCGGTGTTGTTAGAATTGGCGAAGTTTCTGCCCTTTTCTTTTCTGGGACCGCCTGCACCACTGTTTGCCTAGGGGACGATTTGCTCCGTGCACACAAACAGCAAGCCTAGTTCTTCACTTTTGTTCCTGTACAAGGAGTGGGGCCTGCAGACTGTTTGAGTTCGATTAGTTTGCACGGATGCCTTCTTTTCCACCGCTACCGTAGCCATTACTTTTGATTTTAACACAAAAAATTATATGAACAAATTAAATGATAATAAATTAATAAGTTATTTTAAAAGAACTATTATGATAAATTGTTTCGAAACGGTGACGAAAAAATCGTTCTGTTTATTTATTCGAAGTAAGCCATAACAAAAAAGAACCGAGCCTTTTCTACTAGGTTAGACTATTTTGTATGGGTTCTTCAAGTAGCCATTGTTAAACCCGACTCAATTCGACTTTTTTATGACTTTTACCTTTTAACTTTTTATTAAAATGACACAAAGTGACAGATAGATTTTTACGAGATTTTTAATTAAAAAAAATAAAAATATTATTATATCTTCACAGCAAATGCAAAAGAAAAAATAAAATAAGAGAAAAATAATAAAAAATTAATCATATTAAAAAAATCAATACGTTTCAAATAACTTTTACCTTTTGAAACCTAAAAGATAGGAACTAAAAGTAATGGTCTATGTGGAACAGGACTTTAATCCAACCAAAGCACCTCCGGTTAACCAGCTACGTGCATATTTTGTGTCGTTTGACCAAATAAAGATACATCCTTCGCGAGGAAGCATACGTGACGAGGAACGATATCGTCCTCCTCCAGATGCATATGAGATTCTTATCGTGGCCTACGGTGACACCTCTGCCCCCAACTAAACTAATACGAGTACACGACCAATTTCTTAAGAAATAATAACAGGATTTCAGATACGAAATTTAAATTGAATTGAGTTACAGTCTGGTTTATGCTTCTCCTCTTTCTTTCTTTTTCTTTTTTTTTTTTGATGATGTGTTTCCTTCTTTCCATTAATCGTACTACTTGAAACTGCTCGATTTCTCTTAATGCAGTGGCACGTAGTTCTTCTCTTGCGCTTGATGATTTTCTCAAAAAAAAAAGTTTTTCTTAGTACGAAACTTAACCGAGTATATAAACTTGAGGACACGAGCCGTCGATTGGTATTATGTATGACTTCTGATGTACAAATAACTCTGACAAAACGGGATTTGGAGCGACACGTCTCCTAGCTAACAAAACGCAACAAGTGATTAACACCATGAATACGTAGAGTGGTAGTACATTGAGGCGATATATCACCAGCTCAAACACTGCAGCCCTCTTAGATAGAAGAATCGATCAGTAGTAGTTGCCTGCGACCAATGCGACAGTAACACACAATTAACACGATATACATGTGTATATATACTCTTCAATCTCTTTTGTTTTTTGATTTTCTTTTTTGTTCTTCCGCTATGCATACAGAAGGCGCGCGAACTACGGTGCTCGCTGCTCCGTGATGATCACCTCCCCTTCATGTTTGCGAGCTGCGCGAAGAGCTCGCCTGCGGCGGTGGTGGACGCGTCGGGCACGGTGGTGACGCCGCTGCTGGCGGTGGAGGCGGTGACGGAGGACGCGCCGTCGGCGGAGTCCTGGTCGACCTTGTTGGCGTCGTCGGCGCCCTCGGGCGGGTTGGCTTCCTGCAGCTGGAGCGCGTACTCGAGGTTCCAGAGCACGTCGCCCATGGAGATGCGGTCGCTGCCGAACTCGGCGAGGCACTTCTCGGCGGCCTCGGCGAACTTGTTGAGCGACTCCTGGTTGACGGTGCCGGCGAGCTTGGGGTCCATGATCTTCTTGATGAGGCCCTTGCGCTTCCACTGCATGCCCCACTCGGCGAGGCTGACCTGCTCGCGCGGCAGCTGCGGATCGATGGGCGGCCGCGCGCACAGCGTCTCCAGCAGCACGACGCCGAAGGAGTAGACGTCCGACTTGTCCGTCAGCTGCTGGCACCGGAAGTACTCCGGGTCCAGGTACCCGAAGCTGCCCTTCACCGCCGTGCTCACGTGCAGCTGGTTCATGCCGGGCCCGTCCTTGGACAGCCCGAAGTCCGACACCTTGGCCACGAAGTTGTCGTCGAGCAGGATGTTGGTCGTCTTCACGTCGCGGTGGATGATGCCCTGCGCCGTGCCGGTGTGCAGGTAGTGCAGCCCGCGCGCCGCGCCGATGCAGATCTCCAGCCGCTGCTTCCACGACAGCGCCGGCAGGTCCTTGCCGTAGATGTGGTCGCGGAACGGCCCGTTGTGCATGTACTCGTACACCAGGATCATCTCCGAGTTCTCGTCGCAGTAGCCGATCAGGGACACCAGGTGCCGGTGCCGCAGCTTCGACAGCATCTGGATCTCCGTGTTGAACTCGTTGATGCCCTGCTCCGACTGCGGGTTCCCGCGCTTCACCGCCACCTTCGTGCCGTCGTCGATCTCGCCGATGTACACGTTCCCGAACCCGCCCACGCCGATGATGGCGTTCTCGTCGAAGTTCTTGGTCGCCGTCTGGATCTCGGCGAACGAGAAGAACCGCCCCAGCGTCGATGAGAAGGTGTACCCGCTCTTGTGGGACCCGTAGCCGGAGCCCTTGCTGGTGGTGAAGGACTGCCCGGTGTGGATCGGCAGCAGCCACGACGAGAAGCTGTTGCGCCGCTCCCAGTCCTGCGGCCGCTTGTACCACTTCACCGCCATCGCGCCGAGCCCCGCGAACGCGCCGAACATCATGGCGAAACCCACGGCAGCCACGGCCTTGCGGTTGCCGCTGCCGTCGTCCGCCTTCTTGCCGTCCACGCCGAACTCGCCGTCGAGGCTGCCCACGGAGTTGCTCATCTTGAGCACCTCGATGCCGTTGAGCAGCGCGTCGACGCGGCCCGTGTCCTCGCCCATCGGCCCGATCTGGATGCTGAGGCGGTCGGTGGCGATGGACGAGTTGACCACGAAGTCCTTGTAGTAGGGCGCCGCGAGCTCGCCGGTGATCGTGGAGAGGTCGAGGCCGGAGATGGCCTTGCGGCCGTTGATGAAGACGTTGAAGTAGAGGTCGTTCATGGACTTGCTGACGATGTCGGCGAAGAAGAGGCGGACGAAGTAGCCGAACGACGGGTCGACGTCGAGCTTCCACGAGACGTTGAAGTTGGGGCTCCCGACCTGCGCGTCGGCCATCTTGGCGGCGCTCGCGTAGACCAGCGTCGGCGCGACGAGCTTGGACGTCCCGTCGGGGTACTTGATAGTGCTCGGCGGCACCGACACATCCTTGACCGTCTCCTTGTTCTGCACGTACGGCTCGTCGACGTCCCACTGCCGGCCGAGCGTGTCGTTCGCCGGGCCGATGGCCGGGCCGCCGACGTTGAGCCGGTACACGACCTGGTACGCCGCCTGCGAGAGGCCGCCGGTCTCGGCCACGGGCGCAAGCCCCATGGCGGTGTCGGTGATGAGCTCGTCGGGGGTGTTGATCACCTCGATGGCGTTGATGAAGGCCGCCGAGTTCTTGAGCGGGCAGAACTTGACGGCGAGGCGGTTCTCGGTGGCATTGACGAGGAACTCCTTCATGACCGGCTTGGGCTCGGCGGTGAAGCTGTGGAGCAGGACGTTGGTGTCCGTGGACACGGTGAAGGTGGCAGACGCGAGGTTGAAGTCGGTGTTGTTGAGCGGGTAGAGGTAGAGCCGGACGAAGTGCCACCCCGGCACGGAGAGCGGGAAGCTGTAGATGGCCTCGTCGTGGAAGATGCGAGCGGTGAGGTAGATCGGCGAGGGCACGTCGGCCTTGTCGACGGAGACCCGGACGGCGTCCTTGGCAGAGAGGAGGTGGTTGGACTGCGCGTCGGTCTTGTAAACCTTGCCGTCGGTGGTGTTGACGGGTGCCATCCCCCCGCAGTCGATGAGGAAGCTGTCCTGGGGTGAACGAGACGGCGTGGCGGCGCCTCGGCGCCGCTGCTGCTGACCGCCTCCCCGCCCGACGCCGTCAGTAGCAGCCCAAGCAGCCAAGCAGCCAGCTGGATCGACCATGGCGCATCATGGCCGTGCCTTTTCTTCCCCTCTACAGCACGGCACCGTACGTAGCTAGCACCTCGGCGTGCAGCACCGGACAAACACTGGCCGTCTAGCCTCTATTGGGGGGTGGCGCCCTCTCGCCCTCTCTCTGGTTGGTGGGGCCAATCGGAGGAGAGGGAGGGGGCCAAGAGAGGCGGGAAGGGAGAAATGGCGGGCAGCGCCGTGCCATGTTTAAGCCGGCTTTGGCCCGCGCGTTTCTAGGTGCTCCATGTTTGGGGCGCCGTGGACCGCGTCCAGCCTCCGCCGCCTCCGCACGCCTGCATCTGCCCTTGTGCTGCTCGCTATTATGGGAGGGAGGGAGGCTCTGCGTTGCCGTGGAACCGACGGTCCAAATGGCGCCGGAAATGGTGGGTCGCGGCCAGCCGTTGCTTCTGTTTTCGTTCGTGCTTAGGACGCCCAAATACAACATGCATGCATGTATATAGTGTGTGTGCGTGATTAGAGTTCATCCATCCATCCAAACTGTCTAGTTAGTTTTCAAATGTTTCTCTGTTTTGGCTTAAGGCTAAGGAAACCTACTTTGAAGTTTGAACCTGCATTTGTTCGGTAGTTAAGCTGAGCACGCTGTGTATGGATAATCTTGCGGTGCTCCTAGATCCATTAAATACGGCTTTAAAATGAGAGAGAAATGCTCGTTTCTCAAAAGGTAATGTTGGTTTAGTATGCTAAGTTGCGCGCTATGTCACAAGGCATCTGATTGTTCATGTGAAAATACGCCAATATGTACGTGTGTATTTAGCCAAAGTCCTTCTCAAATCATGTTTCAAGGAATGTCAATAATTTTACCTTATAAATTATCTTTCCTTCATTTGGATAGATAATACGATACTAAACTATACATACTTTAGAATTATATGAAATGTGTCCCACACTCCTATAGACCTGATTTTTTTTTAAAAAAAACTAATAATTACTTATGTCGTGTTATCAGTAGTTTTCATTTGGCCGGGACTTACCTTGTGAATGCTCACAAATCTGAACCAACACAAATGACGCAGGGCTTGAGAAGCTTACTAAAAAAATATCATTTTTTACATTGACGAAGCAAAATGACTCAATTTGACTCTAACCCGGATAGCAGGGTTGTACATTGACGAAGCAACGTATGTGCACATTCTTAATATCATTTTTTTTCCAATCGTTACTTATTTATTTTTAGCCAAAAATAAACGGTAAAAACTAATAGTAACGCCTTCTAGACCCAAATGATTACGTTGGAGTCAGCTGTGATGTGACTATGCCGAGCAATTGAATAGAAAATTGAAGGGAAGGAACTGTCCCCCTACAGATTATCAAAAATCAAAAGGCAAACATGGTGGCTACATTGTACCGATGACATGTTCTTTTTTTTTTTATCTTTGAGCTGTTTTTGATTTTGATTTCCCTTCGTAATCACTATTTATTAATTAATAAATTATAATAAAAAAGATATAAGTTA
The DNA here is from genome assembly GCA_036346245.1 of Bonia amplexicaulis. Lineage (NCBI taxonomy): Eukaryota > Viridiplantae > Streptophyta > Magnoliopsida > Poales > Poaceae > Bonia > Bonia amplexicaulis. Next base: position 22,834,683 of record CM070750.1, on the reverse strand, counting down.
CAGCTTAAAAGACTAACCCTAGTACACTTTCAAAATCGGTGCATATATAATTGTATAAAAGAACAGAAAAAACATAAACCAAAATACAAAACGAAACACGTAACATATATAATAAGCTTCTAAGGATCGACCAGGATCAGTTCATCCACGCATCTTCTTGATTAGCATCCGACCGTGAACCACCTCCAGCCTGCCCTATTGCGCTCCGCCTTCCTCTTCTCGTTCTGACAGGCACATTTCGCTTCCTTCAGGTTCTTCACCTACGAAATAATGTTCACGGAATCAGATTACACACACCGAGTAAATGTCCAATTGATGGTTTGCTATTTGTAAGTCGTCTGATTTTTTGTTGAAGGTGTCTATGAACATTGAATGTTTTTTGAGGTTAGGAGTATTTAGATTTTTTAGACATTGGATCTCTATCTAATTTCTTAGATTCAGATCACTCACAATTTTTTTGAGGATGTGGAATATAGGGGATTCGTTAGTTAGAGATGCAACGCTTCAGATTCGTTTTTTTTAAGAAAAAATATATGGTGCATCGGGTCTTTGTAACGGTGCAAGTCACCTTTGATTGGTTGGGCTTGTTGCGATGAAGCTCGCGCGCGCCCCTCTGCAGGATCTGCACGGGCACGGCGCTCCAGCTCCCGGCGGCCGCGTCCGGCTTATCGGCCGCGCACATCGCCGCCGGGTCCTTGCACGGCTCCAGCAGCGCCGACTCGGACCACGCGCGGTCCTCGGCCGGCCGCGGCGGCGCCGCGGACGAGCTGGCGACGCCGCCCTTGCCGCCGTCCAGCTCGCAGCTGAGCTGCCTGATGCGCGACTCGAGCAGGTTGAGGCGGTCCATGAGGGTGCCCTTGAGGTGGACGTTCTGGAGCGCCGATGGCAGGGACTTGGTATGGTGGTGCTGCGCCGCGGACCGCCGCTGCTCCTCCAGCTGCCGCAACTGCACGCATGCAGAACAGAAACGGTTCAAACCCGAGCAATATGGTCGCATGACAATCGAGTACAGCGACGATCATTCATACCCGTAGGTCGATCTGGTCGAGCCTGCCCAGCAAGCTGTCCGCCGGCGGCGGCGGCGGCGCGGCGAGGCCGTAGCCGCTGACGACGACGCGGCGCTCCGAGCCCACCAGCACCTCGGCCATTCCTTGCAGCACGCGACGCGCAAGTTGTTTACGATGGTGTGCAAGTGCGAGGACGCGTGCTGTGTCAGTTTATAGAGGACGTGAGTGAGAGTGAACCCAGCATGGTAGGAGCCAAGATCGGGTCGTGGACTTGGCTGAGTCTTGATTCCAACTCGGATGATCAGCTCTGCCTTTCATTTCATCAAAGAGAGGAGTTTAGCAATAAACAACGAGGCCAAATAAAAAGAAATCTAGCCCAATAAACAGAAAACAGAATAAGGACAGAGATCAACAATTAGCCAAAAACGATCTACGTCCTGTTACGAGACAATCTGGAACGCCCTTGATCTTTGTTCTGCGTCTTCTTTAGTTTGCGCAACAACCTGTTGAAAGTATCCATATTTTCACTCAAAAATTCTTTCCGTTCCTTCCAAATATTCCAAATGGTGTACACTGCAATAAATAGGATAGTTTCTCCATCGTCGTTTCGAAATGATTTATCGGGATAGATTTTTAGAATTAGCTTATCGGTTTTTTGGTTCGTTCGCACAAATCTTGCACTAGAATCAAAAAGTAGCTTATCGAGACAGTTTTTTAGAAGTGATTTATTGGTTTTCGATTCGTTCGCATGAGCATTCGCATTAAGATAAAAAATCATAAACCATATCTGAGAAAAACACACCCATTCTCCGTTTCCAGTCCATTTCTAATGATCTGCAGCCTCTTCTACTCGTATGATCCGTGAATTAATCGGAGCTGGAGTTGGGGGCTGTCTGTCTGTCATCTTGGGCTATCGTGATTGCGTTGCAAGCAACGCGCTGGATCGATCGACGGCCTGGATTGCTGCAGCATTTCTCCGCTTGAGGGCCTGGATGGAAGGGCCAGTTCAAAGCCCGGTGAGCAAAAATGTCCTGTCCATAGTTGGGCTGGCCCATCTGCATAGATAGGCCTTACGCGGCGACTCCATGATTTTTCCCTCCCATTACGAATTTCTAGACTCGGCCGTACCATGTGGTTCTGCGATTCACCAACATCGAATTTGCTCCACTGCCTGCTTAACACAAGACCAGCATACATCTCTCTCTCTCTCTCTCAAACACACAAAAAATTCTCTCTCTCTCTCTCTCTCTCTCTCTCTCTCTCTCTCTCTCAAACACACAAAAAAAATGGAGGAGCCCAGCCAGCATGGTTGATGAGTGATGGCCAAGGTTGGATGGAGCCCTGGACCCTAGAACGTCAGAATTCAGATTATTGGTCCGGAGCCATCTCCAGCTTCAAAAGGCAACTTCTGTGGATCACCCTGCGTGGTGAGAGGTGTCGACAGATCACAACCACGCATGTTGCTTTGGGATCCCCACTAGAAAGTTCACAAGGTGCACTTCAGAGTCTAGAGATCGACCTGCGACTGTGGTACTGCGTTCCTTCATGTAAGTGGTAATTCACATCAGTTTTCCTAACTTTCACTGGCTCAAATTTTAACGTCTTTTAGTGGCTTGTCCTATGAGCTTATTATGCCGTGATAACTAAGGGTCAGTTTGCTATCGTTGTGCTATTGTGAAAACGATTTCATCAAATATGATTATCATAATCCACCGTTTTGCGAAAGAGAAAAACTAACGCATCACATACCATAGGAAACTAAGTGAACGGGATAGCAAGCTTCTCTCCTTTGCACTCCTCTATCTCAACTAAAATCCCTAAATCAATAGCATCCCCTCACTCTCGTTCTCCCTCCCTCCTCGCCATCGTCCTCCCTCACTCTCCTCCACCGTCGAATCCGATGGCCTGGAGGGTCGCCGCCGTCGGATCTAGCGTAGCTTGGCTCCCTCGCTATAGGTTCGCTCTTCCCTCGAGCATAGAAGGAGGTCGGGAGGAGGAGGCGGCCCGACGGTAGGGGCGATTAGCGGGGTAGGAGGGCAGAGTCGGAGAGCGGTGGCAGCGACGGCTATGGCAGTTAGGTTGGACGGGGGAGAACGACGGGGAGGAGTCTGGGGGCTGCGCAACGAGATGGCGACGGCGTCGTCAGCCATGAGTGGTGGTGGAGGGGGCGGGACGGCGGAGGAGGCGCCCGGAACTGCCCGAGCAGCACGGCGACGGCGGTCGACGATGAGCCACTCTTTCTCTTCCTCCAACCACCATATACCGTTGCTTTTGGCTAGTTGCTCCTTTTGCGAAACAGAGCAAACTGTTGAGTGTTTGTCTTTTTGCTTGGGAGCTTTGGACTTCTGACTAACCCTCACTCTCAAGTCTAATAGTGAGTTCTTTTTGTTTTTGCTGTGAATTATTGTTTTTTGTTGAGTGTTTATACGAACGAACTGAATGTTGATAAGTCGTTTTAAAAAAACTGTTCCGATAAACCGATTCGAACAACGATGAAGAAACTATTCTATCTAAAAATACTATAAATTATAAATTGAAAAGAACAATCCAAAGAGTACGCCAATTCTAGTGCCTAAAACTCGTGCGTCCGGTGCTCAATTCCATGAACCAGGCCTTTCGTTTGCCACCATGATCTCTGACTGGAATGCTAGTGAGTCCCACATTGCCGCCATAAATGTAAACAGCACTAGAACGTCAGGCGAACTAATGAGATCCTGATAGATCTGCTTTATATTAAAGAGATGACACGAACTACCAGACGTACTAGTACCTGGCAATCGCACTTTTTTTTCGTTACTGCTTAATAATAATACTAATGCAAATGGCACTTCCGAGCAACCGTGCCAATGATTAATTAGTTTACTCCAACGATCGCATGCCAACCAGCTGCTACTAGTATATGTTATAAAACGTACCGCAACTACAGAAAATCGAAAGAACGGGAGACGAGAATTTAATATGAAAAATTTTTACGAAAAAACTGTAGACATACGAAGGCAAAATTCATTGTATGAAGAGATCATGAGTCATACCTACAAAATAAATTAAAGTTAGCATTTATACGGGACCAAAAAACATCACATGTAAAACAACAGTAAATAGAACTTATAAGTAAACAAATAAAACAATACTAGGCTACAGTACAACAACAACTACATTACTTAAAAAGGAGGAGTAATATAGCAATTGTACAAACGGTATATGCAATGTACGGTACATTCAGTACGACATTACACACATTAGAAGTCCCAACTAACAAAATACAATTTACAATTTATTTGAAGTCTCGAACAACTTGTAGTAGAAACCATATCGTTTTGCCTACTGATCAGCACATACCTTGCATCGTCTAGTTGTGTGCCCCTCCTGACCGCATCGCCCGCAATGTGCACCAGATGTTCCAGCTTGCGCTTCGTCCATATCATTTCTAATACGCCGGCTTTTTCGCCGACCCTTCCCACCCTTTAGCATGTCAACATTCAGAATCTAGGTCTTCTCTACAATATCCAAGGTGGCGAAGTTCCCCACAACCCTAAACCTCCCGAGCTCGCCACACCACGCATGCATCACCCTCTCCTTGAAGAAGTACTCCAATATGAAGTTCAAAGGATCCATGCCCACGGCCCCGTATGTAGCGAGGACATGAGAGTATGTCTTATGTAACAACTTTAGCTAGTTGCATGTGTAGCTAGGTTCATTTACATTATCTCCAATGTATATCTCGTGAGTAACAAGGGCACGAGTCGTCCCAAATTCGGCTCTATCATGGAGTACCATGTCGAAATGATGCTTCATGTTGCCCATGACGTGTACCGTGTGTAATTGGCTCTTCTGTGTCTTCGTCTCCGTGTATGCTGTAATTACATTAAGAGCCCAATGGAATTACAAATACAAGGTCTGACACTCTATCTCATTAAGAGTTGATTCTATGGTATACCGTGCGCTAGCCACACTCTTCTAAGTAAAAGTCCAATGGGACTTTCTATACATGTTCCAAAACAAACCCTTGGAAGTTTCTCACTCGCCCGTGTAGCCTCTCGTCGACCTCAATCCCAGCCATCCAAAGTCCATTCAGACGGCTCATATCAGTCCAAATCCTCAGAGCAACGCTACGCATACACGAACAAGCCCTTGCTACGAAATTCCGCGACATGTACGAGCAAGCACAGGCAGCATTGATGATGTAACAGAACGAGCTCGCGCGGACCGACAGGATCATACGCAAGACGTACAAAGCAACGCCTGGGACATGGCAACTAACCATGCATATATATATGCAGATCGTTCCAGCGTCGGTCGGGCGGTCTCGCGCCAAATTAGGTGAGGGGATGCGGTCGAGGCACCTGTGCGGTGGCCGGAGCTGAGGCTAACTCGGTACCTGCCTCTCCGACGGCACGGCGCACGCAGACTTCTCTCGGAAACTCTCGTCGTTCCTGCGTGCGATCGTCCGTTCGGTTTGGACGAACGCGTTGGGTTGGGGGTGACACGACAGGGAGGCGGCACCTTCCCATCCCACCCATCGTGATTTTTTTTCTTAAGAGAAAAATAATTATGTATGTTTTTAGCCAGTATAGCTAAATTTGGTATGACAATATACTTGTAGATTTTATATTAAAAAAATATATTATCTAAAAACTAGTCATAGCAGAAAAATAGTAAGCCAAAACCAAAAATAATCCTGCATATCTTTGCCTCTGGTACGACTCCCTAACCATATGTTACTGTGCCACGTTGGCATGTATATGTTGGCATGAGAGAGAGAGAGAGAGATGTACGGTTCTGTGCACCATGTGTACATGGATCAGCGCTAGTGTCGTTGGTGGGAACGTGTACTGTTGGTGTTGGTTGGCAGATATGACATGCTTTGGAGTGTCGAGGGGTGTTGGTGCAGCTGATGGGAGGATTCATCTGTGCCACGTAATAAATAAGAAGAAGAAGAAAGGATTGTAACAGCCTCAAAATTGGGAATTTGCTTGTACTTCTTAGCTTTCGTTATGCTTGATTTGACGTCAAGTTATATGACTGCATTGTATCCACAGTAATCCGAATTGCTTAGACAGGTGGTGATCATTTAGGCTTATTTTTGGTGGTTTATGGCTGAAAAGCACTGTAGCTGACTGAAAAAACACTGCAGCTGACAGAGACTTATTTAACATAATTAAATTTTAAAAAATTAAAAAATATAAAAAATATGTTAGCCCATCACAAACAACGCAAACGAATACGGCAAAAAAAAGAACCGGCAAAAAACTAAAAAAAAATCAAAAGTTCAGAAAAAGACGAAATTATGAATAGTGAAAAATAAAGTGTGTGTTCGTAAGATAAGTTCGAAATGAGGGGCCTTAGCATTGCATGCATGGACTGGAATGAGTATCATAACAGGCACGATACTGACAAATCAAACAACCTTTTGTTTCAATTGAGAAAACCACTTGCCTGCGACTAAAAACTCCAGGCTGCATACGAGAAAACCAACCAAAACGTGTCAAAATAATCTGGATGGAAAGTGCATACAGGCCAGGATAGATGATTTAATTTCTCAAATGAAGGGTTGGCTTAGGCGCATGTTCTTTCGGAGTACCACTTATGATTTTTTTGCTGTTCGCGCGATAGAGATTTGTGTACGATTTTAGCCGATATAAATGATGTCGCTATAGTATCTACTATAATCGATCTATGGAGCTCATCTTGAAAAGAATGGAATCGAAGAAAGGGAAAGAGAAAGCAATGCCAAATGGGCAGTTTAAAACGTGGTTGGTTGTTTTGGCATCGGATCCTTTTGTTTTTGTGACACTTGAGTGCGGGGAGGAAGCGAAGGAGAGGAGAAGAGAGGAGAGGTGGTAGGTTACAGCGTCTTTCTCCGCGGTCAACGCAAGCAAGCTTCGTGGCCGGCGAGAGGCCGCCGCTGCCAGCGTGGCGACCCACGTGACCGCGCGACACTCCTGACTGTCGGTGGAGCTCAGACTGTCAGCTTCTGCTGCCTGCGTGTGCTAGGTACATGGAAAGGAAAGTACCATAACCAAACCTCTCTTTTATATTAGTAAAAATATAGCTGTTGTTTTTTAAGCATATTTTGTTGGATAAATAAATTGAATCAATTTTTGTCTTTCAAAAAAAAATATATCAAAATTTCCAAGGGCTCGAAAATAGTGTAGCTGGTAACACTATGGTACAATCTTTAGATGTACTGTTACAGTGGCGGCCGTTCATTAAAGATTGACCAGGTTGCAATGCCTTGCTTTCTGATTAGACCCCACCGCTTTAATTTCCGTGCTCCACAATTGGGGAATTAATGGTCATTGAGATCATTATTTTGCTTGTTTCGTTTGTCGTAAAAATCATGATGATTTTTATTTAGAAAACATGTACCAACAGAAGGATCAGCTCAAATCTAGACACAGACTGCATACTGGCTTATATTGTCTCTTACCTGACCGATATGTAGACTACCACTACGTACACAGGCTGTGTACTTATGTAGAACACTCCAATATTAGATTTCACATTTGAGCATTACAAAAGGAAAGAAAGATGTTTTCCAAACGCTGGAAGGTCAAAATATCATTTTTGATTTCCCTGCAAAATAATAATAATAATCAATTTGGATCAACTATCTTTGGCCTGCTTTGCTGTATGAATCACATGACAGAAGCAGCTGACACAGCTAGTAACCTGGTACTAAGTACACCAAGCTATTATATAGTCTAATTTCAAAAGTCTCAAAAACGAAGTATTTTTTCAAGACAAGATCTACAAGTTAAACGTAATATACGTTAAAACCCTTCCTACGACCACTGTTAGTGTTCTTCGACAAGTCAAATTAACACTACAGCGATTTGGAGCTAACGCAAACTATGTTCCCGTGATTATTTCAGCTGCGTGTGTTGTGTATTCCCATCTGACGATCAGCTGCTGAGCTACAGTATACTTAGTAACTGTTTTAAAAAGTGGTCACCTTTTTTTTAAAAAAAAAGTGCCCCGGCTTAAATAAAAATCTAACAGGCGAAGGTTGAGACGTTATATCGACAACCACAACGCATCGCGAATCAAACAGAGAGATGCGTATGAGTGGAACGGTGGCAGCAGCCGACACGATACGAATCACCGTCTAACCAAACGAAAGCGAATCAAAGCCTGGACATCTTCCAATTTCTTAATTTTAAAACAAACAAAAATATCAGGCAGATGCTAGAATAGAGACAAGGAAGAAGCAGAAAAATATTGCCAAAAATGCAGGTAAATGAATAAACAAATGTATTGATTTCAGATGGCGCCATTGGCATCCGGCGCCATTCCCTTGTACACCTGCATCCAATCAACCTTGTCATGAATGAATGAATGGAAGATATGAAATTATATTTTGGAAGGTGGTTTGTAATTTTAAAATCTCCCTCTCGATTTGATAATGCATTTGCCATGTGCCCAGTGGCCTCTATTCTATTTGGCGTATATATTCCCCACGTCCATGCGATGGTTCCCTCGTCAACCTCACCACTATCACCACCTCCTCTTCGCTGTCCATCTCCTGCTGCTGCTTCTCTTTCTCCGATCCCCACCGCCTTAATATTCGGGCGCGCAGGAGCTTTGTGCTTTGCTCCGGTTGCTTTTCCGGCGTTGTTAAGTTCTCGCCTTCCCGTCGCGGGCGGCCTCCCTCAAAGATCCAACCTTTACAGCTGCAAAGCGCGCAAAGCAGTAGGCAGGAGACTGCAGGCATGTTGGGAGCGAGCCCCAAGGACAAGAAAGGCGCCCCGGTCAAGGTCGGATCGATGAAGAATCCTCCGGTCTCTGGTGCCGGTGCCCCCGCGCTGGCAGGAGGGAAGGTGCCGGCCGAGGAGGTGTGGGAGGTCCGGCCCGGCGGCATGCTGGTGCAGAAGAGGGGCGCGGCGCCGGAGGACGAGCCCGTCAATCTGAAGCCGGTGCCGACCATCCGCGTCAAGGTGAAGCACGCCGGCGTCACCCACGAGATCTACATCAACTCGCAGGCGTCGTTCGGTAAGTGCCGCCCGCGGCGAGAGAATTCGATCAATTCGCTGATGCGGCGAGCTAGGATCTGAATTGAATGTTGTGTTTTGAATTGAATGTTGTGTTTTGGATGCAGGGGAGTTGAAGAAGATGGTGGCGGCGCGGACGGGGCTGCACCCTGACGACCAGAAGGTGATGTACAAGGACAAGGAGAGGGACCCCAAGGCGTTCCTGGACATGGCCGGCGTCAAGGACCGGTCCAAGCTCGTCGTCGTCGAGGACCCCGAGGCCCGCGCGCGGCGCCTCATCGAGGAGCGCCGCACCGGCCACCTCGAGAAGGCCGCCAAGGCCGTCGCCGCCGTCACCGCCGAGGTCGACAAGCTCGCCCCCAAGGTACACACATAGTACATTGCTGCGCCATCCATAAAGATTCCATCTTTTTTCCGAGCCGAGGGAGCAGGGGAGTTGACCAGAAGGTTCTTCCTATTGGCAGGTGTCGGCGCTGGAGGCATCGGTGCGAAAGGGGAAGAAGGTGGCGGAGAACGACGTGGTGCAGGTGACGGAGCTGCTCATGAACGAGCTGCTCAAGCTCGACGCGGTGGTCGCCGACGGCGACGTCAAGGCCCAGAGGCGGATGCAGGTGAACATTGATTCATTAATTCACAGCATTGCCTTCTCCACCACTTCACTGTTCACTCCACCAATTTGGTTGGTTTCATCGAACATTTTAGACTCCTTAAATGATGTGATTAATTGAACCTGACCGGCTGTTCTTGCTGCAGGTGAAGCGCGTGCAGAAGTACGTGGAGACGCTCGACGCCGTGATGGCCAAGAACGCCATCATCGCGCGCAAATCCAGCGAGAAGCTCGCCAAGCAGGAGCAGCAGCCGAGGCATCAGCAGAAGCCATCTCATCACCATCAGTATCAACAGCAGCAGCAGCAGCAACAGCCGGGGCATACGCGGTGGGAGATGCTCGACCTGCTGTCGTCGCTGCCGTCGACGTCGTCGGCCTCCTCGACGACCACCGTCAGCTCCAAGGCGTCGTCCGGCGCGCCGCCAGCAAACCGGCTCGACTGGATGCTCTTCTGAGGATGACCAACGCAAAAGGCAAAAAGGCGAATGCAACAATGCTTGTGCGCCAAGAATTGCACCCCATGTCCAGCAATCTAGTAGGATGTGGGTGCCTTGATGAGATGATGATTGAATTGGGTTACATGCTTAATTAGTTCATCATGTGAGAGATGTGAGAGTATCTTTCTTCTTCTTCTTCTTCATCAAATGTTTGATATTCTTTTGTGTGCATATTCTGGGAAAGAGGGGGGAGTTTAGGGGAACAAGTCAAAAGGGTTGTCTCCAATTGGCGTTTGAAGAGACGAAATCAAAAAGTGAAGTACCCATGGCTACACAAAAACCAATACATACCGTTCTTGAGAGGGGACTGGACTGTGGATGCAGAAACTTTTTTTGTTATAATAATAAAAATTGTTTTGCTGTTGTTGCTGTTATAATATCAGTCAGGTTTGCTTCCTTTCAGAAATGATAGGGCAGGTTAAATTCTTTATTGTATACTGTCTGTTTAGGTAAAAGGGGGAAAGAGAAAAACTTGTGAGATGCTTAGTTTGTTTGGTGCTCTGTGCTTAACCTGTGAGTAGTGAGCTAAAGCAGCAATCTTAAGGAATTTTTTTGTTGCAATCGTACTATTCCTATTCCATCGTACGATGAATTTGGCTGTGGTGAAACGAGAGCAATGATTGATTGGCTCGTTGCTGCCGTAGTGTCAGCATGAGGGAGTGCATGTGTGTGTGTGGTGTATTATTCTGGTGGTTGAGTGGGGAATTATGAGATGCTCGCCCCTCTCCCTGTCGCATTGCTGGCCAGAGAGAGATGCCTTCCTAATCCTAATGCCACCGATTATAATAAGGGGTTGAACCTTCTGTTTATTTCCCCTTTTTAATCTCTTTATAATAAGGGGTCATGACATAATACTAGTATTTAGCATGCATGTATGGTTGGTGCTGAATAGAGAATGGATGAGAGCTCTTCCGCATGTTTCTCTAAGTCACAACCGTACCTTTTTTTTATGAGAAATCATACAAACCTCAAGGATGGCATGCACCGACCAAATGAGAGGCGACTCTGTGCTTCACCAAATAGTAAATTGTACAAATATTGAAGTATGGATCGATGATAGATGAGTGCTACTTACTCCTTTGAAGTGCTTTAGGATCTGTGCAAGTTTATTACGAACAACGCAAGCGAATACGGGAAAAAATGAACCCATTCGGAAAAGGGTGGAAGTACTATTTGGAACAAAATTAGGATTTTTGTGACTTTTGGCTTTTCGGCTGTTCATGAGATATAGTATGCCGTGACAGAAATTCGCGTGCGGTTTTAATCGATATAATGAAGTCGTTATATTGTGTAGTATAATTAATTTATAAACTTCGTATTAAAAAGATATTTCGTTTGGAAGCTGGTTACCATAAAAAAAGTAAAAAAAAAATAATTTTTAGAAGCTAAAAAGAAGACAGCCGTTTTATGTGAGTGAGCGCGATGGAGATCTACCGACATTGTTCTGCTTAGGGCATTCTAATAGAGTGGGCGCGTTAAAATTCTAGGTAGAGTAGCGGCGACACGTGCAGGTGCGGGCGGCGAACGAAACATGTGCATGAGCAAGGCGCAAAACGTTGCGCGCTCCACTGTACGTGCAGTGAACACATCTGAAGCTGTTCGTCACTGCATCTGCGTGGCCGTTCGGGTTGCCGCCCGAACGACGCCGTTATATACCGTGCGTTCGGGGAAGGCGCCGTTACTGTTCTACGGCGCGTCGCGCGAGTCTCTTTCGGCTGTTAGTTACGTGGTCGTCGTCTAGGTGAGAACAAACGATCGAGAATGTCGGCTCTCTCTCCCGAAAGCAACTGCCCGGGGAATCGTTTCTTGGCGTGGGGGTAACGGAGCCGGCGTCGGTCTAAGCCACGGGCTGAATAGGGCAAAATCTAGATGAACTTTTTCTGATATAGCTAGGCTAGATAAATCTATATGTACTTTACATCTCAGGTTTGAGAAATCTATATGTATTATTGAGTTTGTAAATTTATTCTCAGCTTCTATTTTTCTAGACGTATATTAAGAAAACGGACTGTTGCTTGCAAGCAAGGCTCACACACGCACGCGCGTATTCCCGTGTAGCCATCGGATCTTCATTCTTGACTAGTCCATATCCATGCCGCTGCATTCGGAGGAGAAGACAAGCCCCGACCATTTTGAGTCCATATCTCATATGCTCCTGGGCCCTCGTTACATACTCACCCCCCGTTTTCGAGCTCAGTTTTACACGTTCGTCCCATTCAAGCTCAGCTAGGGACTCACGGGAGGAGCTGGACGTCTCAGAGATAAGATGGAAGATGGGGCCGTGACCATGGACACCACATCTTAGCGTTGCCAATGCGATTGCTCTGCTCTGCGTTCCCTGGACTACCGTCAAAACTGGTGAGGAAAAAAAAAACAAACAAAGGAGAGAGAGAGAGAGAGATAACTCAATCTACTGCTGGAACGGCACCTAACTCTAACCGCTAACTGTTAATCTCGTGCCTAACAATCATGACAAATCTCGCCAGATGCAGGGGCTACAGAAACCCAAGAGAAGGTGAGGAAGATTCTCCCGTGTCTCTTGTGTTTTTCGTTAGATGAGATCTCACCCCTTATGTCATACGATAGGTTTGTATCCCTTTCTGCCTTTTCTCTCTCTTAATCGAGCGGCGGAGCTCCTATTCTCTTTAAGAAAAAAAAAAGAAAAGGGAGATTTCGGAATGAATTATTGGCAGCTGAAGAAACTGCAGATCGATCCGAGCGGCGGCACTCGATCGGCAGCAGCGCAACGCTACAAAAGGGCAGCAAGCAGCGCCCAGCACAGCGAAAAAGCGATGCGTCGAAGGGCTGCAGGGGACAACCGATTTGATTCCAAAAGGAACAAATATGTTTCGCGGATTTGTTTGTTAGATGCGGAATCCAGATCTCACAGTTCTCGGGAATTATTGGCGTAGCACCTCCGGTTTCAGACAGCCACTAGTTCCCTGTGATTCGCCATGGCTCATGTTTCAGAGCTCAGGAGTTCAGACAGCTAGCGCAAGCAAGTACTGTCTGTGTCTGTTAGATGCTTCTGTGTTTTGATGATCTAAGGTGAAATAAAGATGAGAACTCCGATCCTTTCAATGGACACCAGATAAAATTAATATTCTCAATTAAAAACTCACAAATAGATGATGTTCAAGAGGAAGTACTGGAAGAAGAATTATTATTTTGAAAAAAGAAAGAGTCATAGAGAGATCTCGCTCCATTGTCTCATTCTGAGAGAGAGAGACATCATACATGGCTAAGGTTTGGTATAGGCCAGACCATGGTCCGTTTATTACAGCTGAGGCCCATGATGCCGTCGGTGGCGACGAGCGGTAGCATCTGGGCCGCAATCCCACGGAAAGATGCATAAACTGGACCGTTTTATACCTTGAGGCCGTGTGTTAACCGTGCAACCACTTGCTCACGCGTTCTGAGGAGAGCTGTGTCGTTGTTGTCTTAGCCACCCAGAAGCTACTCTGTTCTGGTGTCTATATGGTTTTGTACATATTTATCTTTTTTACTATGAGGAAATAACATTTGATTTGTGCTATATCCTAGCTAGCTGCGCTTGTTATCAGGTGTAGTTTTCGGTGCAGTGCCTGTCACCAAATAAGAAATTTCATACGTGAAACCATGCATAGCTGGATTTTTTTAATAGATGGTAAAAATGCCTTGGGCGTCGGCGATGAACTCATGGACCGCGCTGAAAACCTGAAGCCTCTGGGTGCCTGCCTTGAGGCCCTTGCAGGGGTGTAGGTGGGCCGTCGCTAGCGAGCCAGCAAAGCTGTGGATGTAATTCTTTGTGATGCTAGCACTGTGGCCCATCCGAGTAGGCCCGACAGCGATACGATACGATACGAACGTGCGCCAAGATAGGATGCTAAAATAATGAAGGGGAGGTCAGAGGCGGGAAGCTGAACGTGCAAAGAGAGCATGTAGTATCAGACTTTTTCTACATTAAATAAATGCACTCAGACACATCGCATCATCCCATGCTGCCCAAGCGAAGGAAAAGCGACGTCAGCCAGGCTCACGTCACGTACGTAAACGCGGCTTCCTCTCAAGAACCGACCAACATCTCTCGCCACACACCAAGATTCATATATAGCAGCGGCAAGCATTGTTTGATCCTATATAGCTAGTTGGATATGGAGAACGGCGTTGGATGCGACGAGCAGGCGGAGTACGCCACCGTGATGTCGGCGCCGCCCAAGCGGCCGGCGGGCCGGACCAAGATCCGGGAGACGCGCCACCCGGTGTACCGCGGCGTGCGGCGGCGCGGGACCGCGGGGCGTTGGGTCTGCGAGGTGCGGGAGCCCAACAAGAAGTCCCGCATCTGGCTCGGCACCTTCGCCACCGCCGAGGCCGCCGCGCGCGCGCACGACGTCGCCGCGCTCGCGCTCCGGGGCCGCGCCGCGTGCCTCAAATTCGCCGACTCGGCGCGCCTGCTCCGCGTCGACCCGGCCACACTCGCCACCCCCGACGACATCCGCCGAGCCGCCATCGAGCTCGCCGAGGCGTGCCCACACGATGCCGCCACCGAGGCGCCGGCGCCGGCGCTGATGCACCAGGAGGAGGTGGCGCAGTACGATTACGCAATGTACGGGGACATGGACTTCGACCAGCACTCGTACTACTACGACGGGATGTGCGGCGGCGAGTGGCAGAGTTGGCATATGGACGGAGACGACGACTGCAGCGCCGGAGGCTGCGGCAGTGACGTGACACTGTGGAGCTACTGAATTGGAGTAGTTTTGAGCTCAATTATGTCGCTCCTCCTACTGTACAAGTACAACTAACCTGTAGGATAAGATAGAAGAAAAAATTGAAGAAGCTCAGTTGGTAGGGAGTTTTGGATTTTGAAGGGAGGAAATAAAGATTATGGAATTGTAAAACCAGAGAATGGGCATGCAAGCAATAAAAGACCAACTCCGCTTGAAGTTTTTAAATTTTTGGAAGGACAAAAAAAAAAGGCTCAGGTTAAAGTTGGATTGTTTAAATGAACAAACTGGACTACTACTCTCTTATCAAGCTATCAGCTCTGCACTTTTCAAAGGCAAAAAAATGGCAATATGCAGATCATGTAGGGCCCTTGATCTTTTGGTCTTTGGAGCAACAGGTCAGCACCGTCGATGAGCTGAGCTATCACAAAACCAACAACCGTTTTGCTTCCGAGTTCAGACAAGAGAGTGATAGGCGACGGATGAGTTCAGATATTAGCAGTGGCGGATCTAGAATTTTGTCGTTCCTTGGACTGAAATTTAGCAAACTAACATCTTAGAACTAACACCAATTTATATCAACACAACGGTATAATAAAAAATACATTATAAACACATTATTAATATGAACATTTAGCTCAATTCTTCAACATAAACATAATAAGAAAAATATGACAAAAACTAGACTGATGCATAGTAGAGATACAATTTGAGTACATAAATACTGATATTTCCAAACATCACAGACAGAAAAACAACATGCTTCTCAATTTCTCATTGACTAATAAGTAATTAACACTAGGGAGTAGGGAGAAAGTAGAGTACCAACAAGGCGACAACAACCGCAACTGGCAACTAGTGTTGGTGCCGGAGGAGGTGTGTGGCATGGGAGTCGTGTCTTCTTGGCTTCCTGGCTTCGGTGTGGGAGCTGGGCGGGAGGGAGCGGGGCGACATGGCGGGCAAGCTGGGTGGGAGGGGGCGGCGCGGCATGAGAGAGGGAGCTACGTGGCAGGGTTTGACTGTGCTGTGCGCATGCGGGCTGTTTTGCGCGAGGGTGATCGCTATTTTCCTTGCACTATGTTGGCATGACTCTAAATTTGCCATAGTTATTAGTATAGTTATTTTCCTTATGTTGGCATGACTCTAAATTTGCCATAGTTATTAGTATAGTTATTTTCCTTGCACCATACGCGTAGTTTACATAATTACTCCATCGTATATATATATATATGTATCCATGTGCTTGTGGCTTACAGATCCGTCAAGACACAAGCTCCGATTTAAGGAGCGGCGGTGATCGACGGCGACCACCCACGGAAGAAGCTGTGTGGCTTACATAATCTGTGTGCATGTACATTTGGCTGAGTGGCCGAGGGCCCCAATACGAGGTCCCTTCCTGAGGGGTTGTCACGGCGCCGGCTGCTCAGTAATTAAGCTCCATCTCATTGCGATGCCTCCGTGCTATTCTGCTCGGCAGCGATCAGAAGGGCTGCAAGGTCATCGTCTAATCCGACGAGAAAGATTTCCGCCGTCTCGATGCTCCTTATTCATCTTGTTAGGAAAACGGTACAATGCACTACATACAGTACCCGCACAGCTGCACCTCTCTTAGGGTCCTTTTGGTTGGGCTTTTGGCACTGCCATATTGGCAGGCCATGTGGTGACAGCCTCATAAAAATAATGAGTATTTGATATTATTTGTGCCTTACTTTTGCTGTTTGATTTTGATCTTTATGAATTTGCATTTTGACCTATGCTTTTCTGATAGCACCGATCAGACCGACCTAAGGTGACGATCTGGCTGCTGTGTGGTTGCGATCAGACTGATCGTGCCTTAGCGGTCTCACCGGTGCGGTGTGACCGGTCATTGCTAGCGGTCCTACCGACGCTTGGGTTGTTGTCGTGATGGCCTAACTGTAGAGTGGTAGTACTAATATTGCAATCACGGTATGACAGGTGGGTGTTGGGCGGTCTGACCGGTATGGGTGCTGCAGTCTGACCAACCCCTATCCTAGGATAGTTTTGAGTTGTTGATTTTTGTGGTGTTACTTACAACGGGACCCCGTGCAGTGTTAGCCATGGGTTTCCATACATGTGTTAGTCATGACATAGGTCCATATATATTTTGCTAATTGAGTCACGTGTATATCATTTGTGCTCGGATCGATTTTTTGGTCTTTGATGTGCAAATGCTTTGATGATGGATTGCGTCCAGCAGCGAGACCAACGCTTGGTAGCCATGGAGTATTGTATAAGTTCAAGCGGAGCATCATCTCAAGCCGAACATAGAAGAAAGACAAGGATCGTAAGGAGGCAATGCGTACATGTAGTATGTTATTTGGTCTTGTGCGTTTCAAGTAGTGACGGTTCTTGGAGCAGACATACGATATTAGTAGCAAGCATTAGGCATCAGGAACTGTCATGTGATGTTTGTGTGACATGGGACTTGGACGTTTCAAGTGGTGACGGCCTCGACGTAGATGTACGATCTTAGCGACAAGTTATGGACATCGCATCATCGTAAAGACTAGCGAGTGGCAATTGAGAAAATTATCCGAAACTAGGTGGAGTGACGATTTGCAAAACCACGGCGTTGGCCTGGGTGGTTTAGGTCATGACTTTGTGAATGTAATATCTTATCGAGCTTGTGGAGCTTTTGGAAAGTTGCGCTTTGAAAAAGCGTGTAATGCAAAATCCGTTTGTTTGTGGGTTATTGGATTTCCCTATATGTAAGTAACATGATCCAATAAGTAGTGGCTGGTTGTTAGGGTTAAGTGAGAGGTGAAGAGCCTCCACTATATAAACCTTGTGTTGAGTTAAGTCATGAGAGATTATAATATTAAGGTTAGGATTTCCTTATGTTAAAACCTTATGTGTGTGCTATAGGAGTTCTGTTATTCTGAGGGGTTAGCTATAAAATATTTCTCTCTAAGTGATATAAACACCCAAAGTTTGCACAAGTGAGTTGTGCTATGGATTCTCTCTTGTGTTCCTGATTTGCTTGGCTTTGTTGTTTAGATTCCCATATTTTTGATTTTTCCTGGTGCCAAGGACATATAAGAGGTGAAGATATCTCCTGAAGATAAGATCACATCTATCTAATCATATCTAGAGAAGTTCAAGAGAGAGGTGATTTTGTAGTTTTGCTCTTATGAATGATTTAGGTTGAATTCGTGCTGTGATCTAGCTTGCTATGGTACATGAGAACACATCTAAGGTCACCTAAATCATCTAAAACTCACGAGCAAGAGCAAATCGAGATTTCTCTCTTTTGCTCAGTTTTGATGCAACATTCCTTCAAATATAAAAAGGTTAGAATTTTGTCAACAATTCTTTCGATTGTTGATTAGAATATGCTTCTACCATCCTAGAGAATGTGTATGACAAATTTCAAGTGATTTAAATATTCGGTTTGAAAATAGCCTTATTTTGTGGTTTAAACCCGGTTTTGGTGCAACATAGACTTAAAGAGTCAAAAAGGTCCCAACCTTCTTATGATATTGCAAGGTCTCCTATTGTTTTGGGTCCCTAAGAGTGTAATCTTGCTTTGATTCAAATTTTAAGTTATTTCAAACTTCCATATGGAAGCTGTGTTTGTTTTTTTGCTTTGTTCAAGCTAAATTTCCTACGATATGAGGTAAAGATAGTACCACCTATTACATGACAATAGTACCGCACCTTGCATAATAGCAGTACCGCTCTCAGGTGGTAAGCCCCGTCTGGCTCTATTTTTTTTAGGATTTCTCTGAGGGTGTTTAAGCTTTAATTTTCATAGCCTATCATAACTATTGAAGTAAAAGACTAACGGCAAAAGATTTTAGAAAAATCGTTATCAATGTTGCTCCTAGTTATCCCGTCTAGTTACCATCATCGCTCCTATAGATGTACCTATGATGATAAGCTCACTTTGCTGCTTCTCTTTCTTGCAGGGTATTTGACCTTGACGATCAACTCCATATCGAGTGATCGTGCGACCGAACTAAGATATTGTAACTGTCGGAATGTAACGTGGATTTACAAAGACATTTAGATATATAACTATTGGAATGTCAATATGCAATGTAATATCAGAGCAGCACATGTGGGTCTCCTGTAATTTCCTTCGATGTAAGAACAACAACTTTCAAATAAGTTGATCGAGGGAGTGACTATGGTACATATGTGTGCAGTTTATGCACGTTATATTTCGAAACATGGTATACATTACAAATTATTTGATAGTAGGATGGAACACATTTTGGGCCATTTTTTTGTTCTTTACTTGAATTAGCTTCTGGAAACCAAGAAACAATGGCTTCAGTAGTCCACAAAATTTTCTTCCAGTAAAATCAACTGACAGGACAAGCGGCTGAACGCTACTTAGGCTAGTACTATAGGAGAAACAGCATGTAGTTTAACCACAGCTACGACTATATTTACGAGAACTTCTGCAGTTTTATTACTAGAAAACAGAAAAAGGAAATGCATACCAGATAAGTTTCTTAGGTCTGTTCATTTGCAGACAGCTCCAGAAGATATTCTGCCTCCCTAAGGAACAGCCTTGTCAGCTGCTTTTGCCCTCTTCGGTACACTATACTGGACCGGCTATTTATTTTTGACTTAGTTTTGTTGTTCTCATCACTTCCACTGTGAAAAAGGAAAAGAAAACGGTAAGAGATCAAACAGGGTGTGCAGATTATCTTAAGCATAATGCTAAGTTGCTAACAAAAGAAGATGTGGTCTAAGATCCAGAGCTTTAGATATACAAGTGCCAGCGTATTGCAATGTCTGAGATTTATAGGTTTTCATTTTTTTACATTAATATTGGCACAATATAGTTACACAAACTTGTTTATGACACCCATGGACCATTATGATGACCAAAGGAGTTAGGAAATGGAACTGATTGCTGTAGTAAACGAGATTTTGTCTAGTTCTTCCCTGTGTAAAAAATCCCAGTTAGCGTGACAGTAATATCAGGTCCATGCTTTGCCTTGGTATTGTGTCAATTGAGTGCTTTCTCCACCAGAACAGCTTATGTATCTATTTTCCCTCCTAAAAATAGTCATTTTTAATAGCTCTCAGTATTAAATTGCTGCGAACAAGTATGTTAAGATGAGTCCATGCAGAGCAAGCCTTTTTTTAAAAAAGGTATCTATCTATTCAGCAACACCATAAGCCCTACACCCATACCTGATGGAGTCTTCCGAATCACTGGAATCAAACTTATCAAGAAGTTGGCTGTCAGATGCTTCTGTTCCTGTGCCCTCTTCAAGTTCAGCCATTCTTGCAAAATGAAACGATTGATCAGTGAACTGTTGACACTTGGCAGTGTAATATCAAATATCACAGGTGCATAGACAAAAATACGCCGAGGAAAAAAACAAAAGGGATGTATTACTTGACTCTAAGAAGATCCACAAGCAATCCCAGTGCTCCATGATCACCGCAGACCTCCCATATAGCACTTCCGACCTCTGCATCAGATGGTTCTCTATCTTCACTAGATCCAACCTAGTAAAAACAAATTCAAAGAAGGGCCTAGAATCAATTTATCAAAAGAATAAATGATTTAACGTCTTTCAAGCCCAGATGCAGCACATCCTAAAAAGTTTGATGAACTGTTAATTTTTGAAAAGCTAGTCAAATTGTAAAGAAGCCATATATGATAATGCCAAAAACAAATCTGTAGTTCAAAATGAATTATGTGAATGTCAAGATTGGATCAGCAAATGAAACAAATTACTGTGTAACTAGTGCGTTATTGCTTCATCAAGAGCTCTTTAAAAAAAATGAGGATGCACAGGGTGAACTGTGTATCTTTGTTTTAAAGATGGAGAACCAGACTTTGAAGCCACAACCTGGTGCTCTACCACCAGGCTGTGTGAGCTCTTTGACTATTTGCATAATGAGTAAAGGTACCTACTTCACGCATGCAGCCTTCATGACATGAAACTATCATGGATTGTGCTGCCACAATTAGTGCATATAGCTGGATGAGACACGTTTTGGAATCACAAACATATCACCAGTAAGAAATTTACAGTGCTGATTTGAGAAATATTGTGTGGCAACCTAAGGATTACAAGTTTATGACTCACAGGAGGATGCTGGCAAACAAGGCATTCATCAAACGGGACTGCGTGGCCCGTTCAGTCCATTTTGCATAACATAGAGTTAAGAAAAGCTAAGCTACAAGCACAGGCACTACTTTGCTTTACAGCAGGCTGTCTTGTCAACAGGTTAATCAGATGGTCACCAACAATATATTTTTATGGCAACACCAACAATGTTAGATAGTAAAACTTCTAAAAAAGGAAAAGAAAAGGAGCTCATCATCTTATCTGTTAGGTATTGCATCATGATCCCTCAATTCTGAAGCTAAATACCCAGTTCATAGTATCTTTTCTTCAGAGTACCAAATTCATAGTCTTAAAAGTCAACTCTTGCTGCTTAAGATACAGAGTTGACTAACCTCTCCAAGCAATGAAGCGGTCTGTTCAAGCTCATATTCTTGCATGGCAAGTGTGCGTAGAGTACTCATAAATTCCTGAGGGAAAACAATTTTGTGGAGATATGATGGAACTTTGCGCTGACCACTCCAACTGTAACTAGAAACATGACTAGCATTTGTCTTGTTATCCTCATCTTCACCAGAACCGCTACCAAAAAATCCACTATCAAGCAAGCTTCTAGGCAGAAGACATCTCAATTCGGCCCTCTGCAAACACAGAAGACATACAAAGTGAGATCCATGGTGGCAACGGTTGCCCAGAGAGCTTGAACTTGTTACAGTAGTCATCATAATCTTGAGCCATTCTGAACATGGTATGTTTTGGATATTTCATACAAGATTATTCAAAGCCACCTATAAGGTTTATAAGTGCAATCTATTTCAGACAATCAATTCCAGAAAACCTGGTTTATGGGGCAAGTCCCTCCGAAGATCATAACAGAAGCCATACAAGAGATAAACACTTGGTGGTACCTGCATCTCCAGTAGCTTCATCTTAAAATCAGCGGATTTGGCCTGTCTAAGAGCTTCTACTGGATAATGAACCTGCAGTTAAGAGCAAATAAACCAGAGCTAAGTATGCCACAAGAGGGGAAATATCTAGTGTGAACCGTCTGGTCACTGTGAACATGTGAAACCTTTTAAATAGCCTATCAAATAATCATAACATAACAAATAATCATAACATTTATCAAAACTTAGAAAATGAAGAAGGTATCGATCTACCATTCTATAAAATTTCAACTCCTAATTATGAAATATTGGTGAATAATGGCTTCCATCTTTTCCTTTTAGCTTTTCACTGCAAGGTGGCAATATATCCTATGCACTCAAGTTTGGGGTGCACACACGGTGCACCCCAACTAAAAAAATCATAAAAAATTTCGAGAAAACTTCTACATGTATTTCATGGTTTACTCCACCTATGTATAAAATTCCAAGTTCAAATTCATTCTATGTTAAAAGCAGCAAAAAAGAGAAAATTCCGACAAATTTGCACTCTTAACATTTGCCAGATATTTTCTTTTTTTTGTTACCGCTAAGATATAATGAATCTGAGCTTGAGGTTTTATACATAATTAAAGTAAGTTTAGAAGTACATGTGGAAATTTTCTCGGAATTTTTCGTGACTTTTTTAGTTGGGGTGTATAGGATATGTTGGCCTGCAAGGTTGTCCTTTTGGTTTCATTGGAAATTAATGGGTTCACATTTAATTGGTCGCTTGAATGGGTTTACATGTTCACATTAACACTACGATCCTGCCACAGGAGAATATCTAGCATGGAATTTCTCTGTTAACCAAACAATAAATTTGTGAAATATATGTCCCAAAAAAATTATTACAATCTTTTAGCACATCATCCCTGTGAAGGTTACCATGAGGTAATCATCTGGATTGTTGTCAACCACAAATCCGTAAAGGTATAGTAGTTCCTGTGGGCAAACACAAAGTACAACATTTCATCAGTAATTCTGGTTCAATAATCATACATAACTTATGACTTCGCTAGTATCCTTAAGGATTGATTGCTCACATAGTTAATTATGAAAACACACTACAGCTTCTCAATATCAAACATGATAACACTGCAACTTATTATTTTAAAAAGAAATACTGCTTCTTCTTTTCATTAACCAATGAGCTTGAAAATAATCTTCTCAGTTCTAAGTAAACTGTAAAATATATTGCTAATATGTACTCTTACTCTAGCATGTGTGCTACAAGTAAATTCATAAGGATCTGTGAATTCATGTAAAAAATCAAATCAAATAACCAGATCTAATGGACAAAACAAAATGAGCCACAGAACTCCTGAGTAGTGCAGCTCCCTCATCTGAACATTTCTCTTTCGATTATGCAGGCTGTCAGGACACAGGAACATGATAGCATCTCTTGATTATTTATCTGAAGCATAACTATGGATGCAGGTCGAAAGAAACTTCATGTGGGAGGTTCTACTGTTCTAGAAGAGATGTATCATGATGCTGTGTTAGCTAAACTGTGACAGAGAGGTCTGAATAATTACAGGTGAGACAATAAAACCAACCCAAGCCATACAATAGGAAGTATGATAAAATTAACAAGTAGAAGAATAATGGAACAATTATTATGTAAACCAATAAGGTTACATATGCACAATAACTATATAAGTACCTCATTGCCTTTGTTGCCATAGTTTATGTAGATCTCTGTTCCAGCGTCAATAGAGCTTTTACCAGCTTGAGAAAGAAACAAATAAGGGTAAATTAGCTTATTAACACCGCAAAGTTGTATAAATTGGAAAATAGCATCCAATGTGAGGCTGAAAATGAGCCCTAGGGCTACTAGTCAGTGACACACCGATGTTATTTTCCAACTTGTATAATCTTTACAGTGTTACTAAGCAATTTGCCTCAACAAAGAAATACACACAATCATAACATGAACTATAATCTTTATATCAAAAGATTAGCTTGAAGGAAAAACCGAAGCAGTTCATATGGAGAACTGTCAGATACAAAATTTGGATCAGCATAATTACCAAGCATGAGGTACATCGAAGCAGGAACTCCGGTTGTATTTCCCACCAAATCAACTTCCCATGTTGCCAGAGCCTTTACATCTGGAGACAATCAAGCTAGCTAAGAATGAGAAAGGAACAATGTTCGTTTAATAGAGAAAGCTTCACTTTCTTAAAATTCATGTAATTCCCTGCAAATACATGTGGAAGTGTTTCTTGTTGAAATATGAATGTACTTCAATATGTTCTGTCAACTAAAATATTTTACCTAGACTAGCTGAATGCCCGTGCGTTGCTACGGATTTTAAAAAAATTTAGAACATGTTTGTATACATGTTCTAAAAAATTTTACCACCCGTTAGTTTCAGAACATATAGTATGATAAAATTTGGCACATGTCTTTTGGATTCGGCGCAGATCTTTTAGGGCCACATGTCAGCGTTGCCTTTTATGAGAAGGGGTGGAAGAGGCCGGACCAACCACCAACTCCTTCTTTTATAATAGTAAAGATTTAGATAATCCAGTACTTATGTTAGGACTCTTACTATGATTACAGAAATCGATTCCTGGGACAAGGCCCTCAACCCAAATTGACTCCATATTATGTGATTTAGAATTCACATCACCGCTACTACTCTTGGCTGTAATGTCAGTTTCCTGCAGACAAACATTAAGCATGTTATACTTTGGTACATGAAGATACGGATGCAAAAATCAATTAAAGCATCGGAATAATTTAAACCAAGAGACCACATGCCATATAAATGATGATTGATGAGCTAGATAAGTTAGATCCAGTTTTACGAGATTAGCACCGTATTAGAGCCTCAAGGAGTTCTTCAAACTATCGCTATATTAAATGTTAACTACTATTTCCCAATATCTATCTGAGTAATACTAAAATAAACTTTTGAATGTCCTCTACAAAGTTTCTGCAATTGGAACAAAAATTGTATATAAGTCCCTAATTTAATCATTGGATAGTTAGACTATATTCTGCGAACTGAACTGTCTGAGGTAAATTTTGTAATTATCAAGACAGGCTTACCCATTATTTTAGCAGTTACATGAAACCATTAGTTCAGCAGCACCAGCTCTTTAGTTATATATATATTCAGTATATTTAAAACCTGCTGTTTTTCCAGTTTATTTTCTTGTGGCCTTTAAACAAGCCTCTTGCCTAAAAAGAAAAAGAAGATGATAAATATTTGATAGAGCAAAAAAACTGCCGCTTATTGTGATATTTCAGTGTATTCCTAGAATCAGCAGATAGCATAAGTTGCAGATTAGTTCATGACAACTCACCATACTGCGTAAGAATAACAGTTATGCTTAACAAGTGACCACATCTCAAGGTTCTATGTTCCTCGTTCTAGACAAGAAGTAGTTAACTAACGAGTGTTTAACCCATTTTCCACAAATGAATCTAGAATCAGCACATATAATTGAGAAAAATAAGTCACATATAACAAGTGAATGATAAATAATTGAGAAGAACCTCAGAATTGCTAGTGTGCTCTTGGTTGGGAAGATTGCAATGAACCTGGTGGGCAGTGAGACTAGAATCACCACAAACTTCTGCAGTTCTGGTCTGTTGTTCATCAAGTGACCCCGGAAAAACGTAAGAATGAGGCAATGGGATATTCAGCGCACGAGTCCAGAATATTGAGTTTGCCCTATCATAGACATTTCTGCTCATTAGCATGGAAAAAGAAAAGGAAAATAAACCTGCAGGCAAATAAAAGGCCTCATTTGGGATGTCTAAGCTGCATTTTCATTTATGTAGCATTCGGAAGGTGTTAATCCCTGATATTTGAGGAAAGAACTGGTCGTTGAAACCATCGCTCTAATTAAGTACAATAAGATGTACACTGCATGAGTCCGGAATATTGAGTTTGCCCTATAATAGACTCATACTGCTTATTAGCATGAAAAAAGAAATGGGAAATAATCCTGCAGATAAATAAAAGGCCTTGTTTGGGATGTTTAAGCTGCATTTTCATTAATGTAGCATTCGGAAGGTGTTAATCTCTGGTATTTGAGGAAAGAACTGGTAGATGAAACCATCGCTCTAATTAAGTATAAATTCCTTCAACTAATCGAGTTTTCGGCTTGACTATTGGACTATTGGTAAAAGAAGCAAGGTTAGTTGATGCTAGGTGTCAAAACATGTTCACCTATTTGCATGATTAATGCCTTACTTGACTCAGCTGTTTTTATTTTTGCACGGCTAAATCATTTATATAATAGGACTTCCCACATATTGGCATGATAAGTCATGTTGGTAAAATGGTATCAGGTAAAGTTACCTTATACTATGCATATCAGGTAAAGTTACCTTATACTATGCAATTCCCATTATAAATGCAAAGCAATTCCCATTATAAATGCAAATCATGGTTATACATACCAAAGGAAGTCCTCAAGCCGCACTTCAATGGAGCTGCAAAACAAAACTTCTGATAGTATTAGCATTAAACAGATGGAGAGATTCATGAAGGAAACTTTCATGCAAGATCAAAGGAATAGCTTTATCATTAAACATGCATCGCCGGATACAAGATAGAGAATTATGAGAAATCATCTAATTAGTACATGCAGCATGTCATTACTATTATAAAAGAAAGAGTTAGTGATTGTACGTTCATTCTCCTGCAACCACTCTATTCCCTCAATTTCTCACTATTCTCCACTTTTCAACCGATCAGAATAACTCTCTTCTATAGTACAATTCTCTATATATTCAATCAGTTTTGTTGCAACGCACGGGTACGTAACTAGTCATACTAAACATTAAAATTCACAACCTCAGCATGATGGCATACAAAAGAATATCAACATGTGATGTGAGAGATGATTAATTTGTGAACTAATGGGTTTTAGATAGTCAATAAGCATAAAACCATGCATGATGCACTCCAAACGTCAACATGCACAACAATAGCCTTAAAACAACTGAGGGTCTGGCTGAAAAAGCTATTTGGATCAACATACACTTCAAAAGTCAGTAAATCCCTACGGTTAACATAAACCGTAGTAGATCGTGCACCAAAATGATTTTCAAGTAATTTACAAATTAAAACCATGTCTACACCTGTTGGAATGAAGTTAAATCATAAATGCTCTATACATTGCAATTCACCCAGCAGTGCAGCAAAGCCATCCTGATAAGGTTCCCTTCTATAAATCAAATGAAATGTTGAAAATACTGTAGACAAACATGAGATGATAGTATGCTACTGGCTACTGCATTATACCAGGTGACAGCAAGGATATCGTCCTCACAAAAAAAAAAAAGGTCATGTGTTGCCATAAAAACACTTGCCAATCGTGAGGTCCTTATATATGAGAAGCTAGTCTGTAAAATATAGGTTGAGGTGCAATCCCATGTACTGCGAACCCACAGCACACAAGGATTCACTAAGATATAAAGGAAACTCGCCATGCAGCATGCTTGGGGAAGAAATATAAGACGAAACTAGTGGAAATAACAAAATGGAGCAAAAATCAAAACAAACCTTCCTGATTCATCGACACGTAAAAGCTCCTCAACCAGACCTTTCACCTTATCGTTGAATAATGTTTGTAATGATTTTCTCTGAAACAAAATCCTCAATGTGTTCATTTCCACTAATGTATTCTTGAATGCCCAATACCCCAAGAAAGTGAAAGCAACATTGTGCACTGATGAACCTGCATGACGGTAGCACGGTACAGCGTCGTCCCTTGCAATTCCGCAAGCTCGTCTTCGTTGAACCAAAGGGAGCTCCCGAAGGCGCTCGGAAGCATATCCAAATACCTATAGATGCAATGATCAAAAGCTGCAAAACTTAAATTCGGTTCAGGTTATTTGAGTGTGGAGGTGGGGGGATGTGAACTGTGGTCTTACGGCTTCCAGCGGGAGCTAGGACGGAGTCGCTCGGCCATGAGGAACAGCATGACGAGGAGGCGGTCGTCGACGCCACCTTCCTCGAAGAGCGCGCGGCACCGCGGCCCGACGAGGGGGTCCTGCAGCACCCGCATCGGGGTGATGGCGAGGTCGAGTGGCACCACCATCACCACCCCTGCAATGACGCAGGCACGCACCGGTCGGTCAGTGCCTACGACTTTCTAGAACCCCCGAGAGGAGGGGGGGAGAGGATTACCGTCAGTGGCGCCTGCCTTGGCGGCGGTGGAGAAGACGCCGAAGCCTTTGCGGCCGCAGACGCGGATCGTGCAGTCGCGGAGGTCCGCGCCATTGGCCTGAGAAGAGAAGGGGCTAGGGTTTAGGGTCTGGAGAGGAGGGTTGGAGGGGAGGCGAGGGAGAGGGAGCGACCTGGAGCCATTGGAGGAAAGACTGGAGCTTCGCATCGTCGGACGAGGCGGCGGCGGCGGCCATGGTTTCCGACGAAATGCGCGAGCGAGGTGGAGGGAGCGGCGGCGCCCAAGTGGAGGTTTTAACTAGGAGATATTGATCCTTGTCCGATTGTAGTCCCTACATGAAACCAGAGGACTCCTGACCACTCCACGCCACGTTATCGATTTTAAGTCATCATTTTGCTAAATACTCTTCTTTACCTCGCATCTACCTTGACCGTTTGATCACGTGAATCGCGCGATGCACAAACTTTCCGATTCCTTACTTTTGTTTCCTCTTCTCCGCCTAGGTAGCGCCCGCCGCTTCTTCGCTCGCGCCGACCTCATCGCCTTCACTCGCGTCGTCCTCCTCCTCTTTGACCACGCTGACCCCATTGCCATTCATATTCTCTTATAGACCTGAGATGCTATCTTTATTGAACTTTATGCTATCTTTATCAATTTTACAGAATTTACTATTTATATATTTATCGATTTTCTCTCTCTCATAGATCTGAGGTGTTATGTGCTATCTTTATAAAATTTTGTGCTATTTTTACCGAATTTGCTCTGTTCTCTTATGGACCTGATGTGCTATCTTTATCGAATTTTATGCTACATTTATTAAATTTTATAGGTGCTTCGATCACATCCATTCAACTATGGCTTCGTGATCGAAGCACCGTAGTCGAAGCAGTCGTCGGGGCCAGGTGTCATAGCGCTTCGACTACGGCGCTTTGACCACAGCCAATTACATCACGTTCAGGACTGAAAATGTTAATCAAAGATAACCAAAACGTTCCTTCTGTTAAAACAAAATATAATATATATAAAGAAGTGCTTTCTTCTATTTAGTACCTCTTGTTATTAACGCTGCCAGCCAGTTACATCACGTTCAGAACTGAAAATGTTAATCAAAGATGACCAAGCCGTTCCTTTTGCTAAAACAAAAAATATAGTATATAAAGAAGTATTTTCTTCTATTTAGTACATCCTATTATTACCACTGCTTCTTTTCTACGACACACTTTTGTAACCTCTTAGGATTTTGTAAAAAAACTTGCTTACTACATGTAACCAGTACATACACAGACTCTAGTAACCATACCACTTCGGTCTATCACGTTGTGTCAATCACGTTGTTCGACCACTTTAGTCGACCACGATACATTCGATCATGTTGTTTCGACCACGATACATTCGATCATATTATTTTGACCATGATATGTTCAACCATATTGTTTCAACCACGTTGGTTCAACCACGATCCGTTTTGACAATGTTTTTTCGATCACGTTGGTTCGACCACGATAGTTTTGACCACTTCGGTCGACCACGTTGTGTCGACTACCTTGGTTTGACCATGATTTTTTCGACCAGGATTTTTCGACCATGTTGTTGTGGCCACGGTTGTTCGACCACGATGGTTTCGACCAGAATGATTTTGACCACTTCGGTTGACCAAGAGGTTTTGACCAGGATGATTTTGATCACTTTGGTCGACAACTGTTGTTCAACCACAATGGTTCCAACCACGTCGGTCGACTACAATGTTTCAACCAGTTTCGTTCGACCACCATGTTTCAGGCATGTTGTGTTGATCACCTTGGTTCGAGTACGATTGTTTTGACCACGATGTTTTGATCACGATGTTTCGACCACTTTGTGTCAATCACGCTGGTTCAACCACGATTGTTTCAACCACTTCGATCGACAAGGATACGTTCGACCATATTGTTTCGACCATGATATGTTCAACCATGGTGTTTGAAACACCTTGGTTCGATCACATTAGGTTGAACACGCTGTTTTGATCACCATATTTCGACCACTTAGGTCGACCATAATATTTTTCGATTAGGATGTTTCGATCGCCTCGGTCAACCACGAGGTTTCGACCATATTGTTTCGACTACGGTGGTTCGATCACCACACTTTAACCACTTCGGTCGACCACATTATGTGAACCACATTCTGTCGACCCCGATGGTTCGACCAGATTGTTTCAACCATGTTGGTTCCATCACATTGGGTCGACTACGTTGTGCTGACCATGATGTTTCGACCACGTTCGTTCGACCATATTGTGTCGACCACCATGTTTTGACCACTTTGGTCGACCACATTGTGACAATTACGATGTTTTGACCATTCGTTCGACAATATTGTTTCGACCACGATATTTTCAACTATGATGTTTCGACCATGAGGTTTCAACCATGGTAGTTTCGACCACATTAGTTCGAGCATGTGGATCGACCATGACGTTTCGACCATATTTCTTCGACCGTGTTTTTTCGACTACGATATTTCGACTACGTTGTGGCAACATGTTAAACCGATCATGTGATTACGAGTACAATGGTCCGACCACGATATTTCGATCACATTAAATTCGACCACGTCCTTCGACCACTTTCCTTCCACCGCTATGTTTCGACCACATTGGTCGACCACGATGTTTCGACCATGTTGGTCAACCACGATATTTCGACCATATTTGTCAACCACCTAGATCCCAACACATTGGCCCATCACGGAATAAAACCCTACAACTTTCCCAGAATTACGCAATCGATTCTTGATTTTTTTTATAAAACGTCTCATTTTATGTAATTAAGCCTTAATTTTTACAAAAAAAGTCACCCTGACGAATTGTCTACTTTTTCTTTGGTCTACGTAGTAGCTAGCGCGGCTTCCGTATCTAGTTTTCTTTATATGTTGAATACTTTCGATTTACAAAACTTTGTTATTCTTTTTTTTAATATGGAATACAAAAACTGAAAAAATAAACCTTTTGTGTGCTAAGATGAGGGAGCGAATCAAGTTTGATTTAATGGTCCGCTTTTTCTCAAGATATAGTTTATGCCTTCTCCTGAACAAACAAACGGGATTATTTCTTTATAGTCTTTTTAAAATAGTTTATCGGAACAATATTTTTAAAACGACTTATCGGTATTTGATTTATTCGCACAAACATTCATGATAACACCAAAAACTATGAACCAGCAGCACCCAAAGAGAACCCACCAAAATTTGTTGTTTGGGTTTTGCAAGCGTTAGGCAATGATGCTAGTGAATAGTGATCGCCTCTTCAGATACGAAATAGGCTCCAACGACACCGACAAGCGCACCAAGGACAAAACATTTTCCATCCAACGCACAGCAAGCACAACATGGCTTGGCCACCAGCACGGCTGCACGAATACTCGGTAATCTACTATAACAACAATATATTATATCAGGTCCAAGTTACATTCTAACACTGACGAACTCATCGGCCTGCATCGCGGTGCAAGCAGAGACCACCGAAACATTCTCGCAACTCGCATTGCGCGAATGGACGACGCTAGCACACGAGCGATGCTTGGAGGGAGTGCGTCGTGGGCAGATGCGTGCACGACGCCCAGCGAATCACGGACTCGGCGACCGCCAAGTCCAGGTGCTCCCGCTCGCCGGCCCCGATGGTGTGGTTCCTTCTGCTGCTGATGCCGATGGCCCTCAACGGGGTTGCCCTCGTCGCCCTAAGGACCTCTGCCGCCCTCCGAGCCGAGGACGAAGCAAGACCCATCACCGCATCGCACGGAGCTTTCGCGCCCAAGCTGTCACCTGACGCCGAAGGTTCAGGCTCGCTAGATTCTTGCGCGCAGAAGAAGGAAAAGCTCGGCATTGATGCGATGGGCGGTGGGAAGACGACGTTGCTGGGTTCGCAGACGCCACCGAATGAGAACCCAGAGGTCGCGCACGATGGAGCACCGTCGGCGACAAATGCAGAGAAGGAAGATCTGCAAGCGAATGTGGGAGAGCACACGTCTTCCGACAGGCTTTGGCAGGCGACCGGGCCACCGGTGTTGAAGCTCACATCGCGGCTGCGCGATGCCAGCGGCGTGGAGAAGGAGCATGAGCCAGGGTCCTCTCTTCTGACGCTGATCTCATGGCCATGGCCACAGGAATCTTGCGATTGGTCCGCGTGTTCTTGTATCCAGGAATGCTCTGCGCAACAGCAGTAGTTTAGACAATAAACTCCACATGGTGAACAATTATACAATAGGGGGAAGGAATCATTAACAGCTGATCTGTACAGTAAGGTCTGGAAATGATACAATGACAGCCAAACAAGATTCCATGAAGGGTGGCAGAATGAATCAGCAAAACTATGGAAACAACCATACAATAGGCAAAACGAAACATGAAAAGCCAGCAAAGTTTAACATTTATCTGTACGTTCGTGGATCTACCAGAACATGACCCTCCCTACCACAAAATGTGATGCAACTCAACCTTTTTCCCAGCCGTGCAAGTTTAAAATAGGAATACCACCAACTTGAGCTGGTGCTAGCTCACTACTTAGCAGCGAAGGTTTATTAGTTTATTCAATTGTAAGTAAACAAAGCTAAACTTATCAAGCACATTTTGATTGATCTCTACATTCCGATTGTCAATTCAGTTAGCTAGGAATCAAAGATCAATTCTAAGCTTTCATAAGATGGTAATGATATATGAAAGGACTGAAATTTACATCCACAAAATATGAACTCGTGTCCCACCTAAAACTTGCTTGGCTGTGAGCCTGTGTCTAGGATCACGCTGCAGCATCCCGGTGATCAGCTCCTTTGCTGGATCAGAGACCCTGTCCCAGGGATGAGAAGGGAACCGCAGCTCTGTCGACCTGATACACTCGAAAATCTTGGACTTGGTTTTCCCCCAAAACGGCGGGATGCCACTTAGGAGGATGTAAAGTATAACCCCGGCGCTCCACACATCGGCAGCCTCATTGTACCCACCGGCGAGGACCTCCGGCGCAATGTAAAATGGGCTTCCCACCGTGCCGCTCAAGCTTCGACCTGACAAAACCCAAACCCCAATTCAATTTAGCTTCCAAAGGCTAGTCTCAACAAATTGCAGCCACATGACTGATCAGATTGCAACTGTACCAGGCCGGATATAGGTGGCGAGGCCAAAGTCGGCAAGTTTGATCGGCGAGGAGGGCGATTTGCTGACAAGGAGGATGTTCTCCGGCTTCAGGTCCCGGTGCACAATCCCTTTGCTATGGCAATATGCCACAACCTCCATAAGGTACCTGAAGAGCATGGCGGCCTCTTGCTCCGAGAAGCAGCCGCGCTCCTCCAGACGGTGGAAGAGCTCCCCGCCGGCACATAGCTCCATGACCAGGTGCACAAACTCCTCGTCCTCGTACACCGCCTTGAGGTCAACGACGTTCGGGTGGCCCGAGAGGCGCGCCATAACCTCGATCTCGAGCTTGACGCCCCGTACGTCGTCGGGGGACACGAGGCGATCCTTGGCGATGGACTTGCAGGCCAAAGCCTCGCCGGTGACCATGTCGGAGCACGACCGGATGACACCAAACTGGCCCCAGCCGAGCTGGGGCCCCAGCGCGTAGCGGTCCTCGAGGCACGAGACGTGCGCCGCCTCCAGTATGGCGCCGCGCAGCCCCGGCGCCTTGTACGAGTTATACTTGGCGTCGCCGCCGCCGCCGCCACCGGCGGCCATTGCCTGGAGGTCCCACACGCTGGAATTCGACGAAACTCCGCTAAATCTCCACCGCACCGGCGAATCCCCCCGCCCTAAGCGACGCTGTAGCCTCACAAATCTTGCGGCCTTAGTGCCGTTCCTCCATGGGCATTCGCTCGGCAACTGAATCTGCGACGAACAAAGCGAGAAAGGAAAGCCATGAAATAAAATAAAGCTTTAGCTCTCGAAGCAGCCCAAAATCGCGGCTTTACCGGGACAAAGCCCACCAAATTAAATTGTTTCCAAAAGCCGAGGAATCCCACGGGGATCCAGGAACCGGGGAGCCCTCCTAAAAAGCGCCGCAAAATTCAAAATTCCCACCACGGGAGCGCGCAGACCCCGCGGACGCACCGGAGGAAGAATCCGCAGGCGAGATCCTGAGCGAGGAGCGAGCGAGCTTGATTGGGCGAGAGGCCGCGCAGATCGAGCCGCGCTCGCTCGAGGCAGCCGCAGAACCGCCGGACAAAACGCCGTGTTTCGCCTCGAGAAAGCACGGGGGGGAGGGAGCCACTCACCCACGTTGCTCCGGCGGCGGAGGAGGCCGGGCGGAGTTGCCGCCGGCGAGGTCAGCTCCCCCCAGCTCGTCGCATTCGGCCGCGCAGACAGAGAGAGAGAGAGAGCCCACGGTATTGCCTCGTTCCGTTGGTGGGGAGCCCCCACCTTCGAGAGGAGTGGTAGAAAGGGAGTCAAGTTAGTATCCGATAATGAGGTCATTAATACATCCCTAATCCCCCTCTAGAAAACAATAGTATATTGCTAATCGTATGGCCTGGATTTGATCTTGTATTTTAGGGTTTACAAGTTAGAGACCCATGCGTTGCAACCGAGTCATAAAAATAATGAGACAAAACTTACTGCCTGTCTGGTCAACTTCACACATCAAACATTGAAGAGCAAGCGATAAAGAGAGAAGGGTGGCCAGAATACACGAGGAGATAAAGAAAATAGAGAGAGTCGACGGTTGTAGAGGAAGAGAGAGACGAATGATCCATATCAAATCGGATGGCTATAAAGAAAGAAGAGAAGAACACATCAACGACTACCAACTTCTCTATATATAATAGTTAAGATTTTGCCTTTTGGTAGTTAGTTTGGAGGCTTGCTCTTGTTTGGTTTTACATCGTGTGTCTAGCTAGAGTGTAGACTTGGGGACTTGATTAGGGAAAGAGGTTTGAATTGTTCTAACGTGGTTGGTTGGTTTTAAATCACGCGTAGCGGTTGGAGCAAGGTCTTGCATTTCTTTTTTGTTCAAACTAATCCGTATGTTCTTGGGGGTTTGGTTTCTGTGATACGGGCCGCTAATCACTGCACATGCACTCCGTACTTCTTGTGACTATTTTATGTGCCTGTGCTGTGTATCATTACAAGTATGTTAATGCTACTCTCTTCAAGGCTGAGGTCGTTTGAACAATTCCATTTCTGGTTTATTTTTACTATTTATAAATTGTCTTTTCTAAAATTTTGGCTTTTTGAGCTTTTTGCCGTTCTTTTTCCGTATTAGTTTGCGTTGTGCGTGATAGGCTAACATATTTTTAATTTTTAAATTTAATTATGTTAAATAAGCCTCTGTCACATTCTGATGTTTTTCAACCATTCTGACGTTTTTCACCATAAGCCACCAAAAATAAGCCCAAATAATCACCACGTAAGGTGGTGATCGGTTCACTGAAATCGAAAGCTTATGGTCGAAAACACCAGAATGGTGAAAAAACACAGAATGAGAGAGGTTTATTTAACATAATTAAATTTAAAAAATTGAAAATATAAAAATATGTTAGCCCATCACAGACAACGCAAACGAATACGAGAAAAAAAGAACCGACAAAAAAGCTCAAAAAAAAAATCAAAAAATCAGAAAAAAAATGAAATTATGAATAGTGCAAAAATAAGCTTAAGCTTTAAGCCATAAGCCATATTAATCACCCCCTAAGACTTGTAGCGAAATGTTTTAACCTTTATCCCCCTCAACTCCTCCATGGTTGATACTAACGTTACCACGCCAAGCGATGGTTGAGCTAGATTCTCAAACAATGATGTGTCCACTCTGGCGCACACGCGAGGAAAGATAATAGGGTATTGATAAGCATCATTCGGATATTTTCTTTCTAACTATTATCTAGATTTATAATTGTTTGATTAGGAAGAAAACATCCAAATAATACCTAAGATAATATAGAGCTCTTATAAGTTATAAATCACCTGCGTCGTTAAATTCAGCAGCGTATCAAACAAGAAGCTTGCCCTGATTGATTGGTCTTCGCTGGATTGGTTTAAGCGGCTCGTACTACCATTTCAAAAATCTGATGTTCGTACTACAAAACTTGGAACTTTATGAGGCTCGCGCCACTATTTATCGCTGGGATGATTAATCCTGCTAGTGAACACTGCACTGTCGTACCACCTTACCGACAGCTTGCAGCTCAGTGGTCCGAGTTGCATTTTACGGTTTGTCCCCACGCGTTTTTTTTAAAAGGAAGAAAACCTCCTCCTTAGCCTCCACGTACCCCTAGCGCTTTCGTTCCTCGTGTGCGTGGCGGGCAAATTAGTTTACCGGCGATGATGGTGTCTTTGAGATCAAAGTGGCGCAACATCATTAGCGATTTAAAAAACGTTTAATTTAGAAGATGGGGGAGGGGCATGCGGCCAGGGCAAGGGATTCTGGATTTCTGGAAGCCAGGGTGCGGACAAAAAAGTTGTCCGGATCCTTTGCTTCTTGAAATCCACAGGGCTTTCCCGTGCGCACGAAAGAGGGGGCACCATGCAGGTGACAGGGCGACAGGTCGGCTCACCCTGCTTTCTGAAGCTACGAGAAAAAGTTGGTTGCCTTCCTCTTATGGAGTAGGCGATTGAGCCGGCGTTGGGTTTGTTTTGTTTGCATTAAATCGTGTAGAATAACCGATGTCTTGTACTGTTTTTGCTAGTTCCTGATGTCTTGTATTGTTTTTGCTAATAGTTTGTACGCTAAATCTTAGGCGCCACTGCCAGCGCGTTAGGATTTGTTCTTTTTAACTACGATTTGTGGTTTTTGTGCTATTTATATGAGAGATTAAATAGTAACTGAAATTCACATGTATTTTTTATCAATATAAATAAAGTTGATATAATATGTATTATAATTAACTAGTAAACCTTATTTTAAAAAGATATTTTATTTAAAAATTAATTACTGTAGAAAAACTAAAAACTGAAAAAGAACCAACCTTAGTCTCAACACACGGCCAGGCACGGAGCCGTCGGATAGCGCAGGCCGTGTTCCTTCTGACACCTACCGAAGCCAAGCGAGGCGCTGCCGATTTGAATCCAAAAGGCGATAGCGGCAACACCGAGGAGAGAGATCTCTCCCTCACGCTCACTCGCCGGCGATGATGAAGACGAAAGCCCCGCTTCCGCGCGCTGGCAAGTCTCACCGCGCCCTCACCATGGCGACGACGAATGCCGAGCGAAGCTCGCCGTCCGGGGAGCTCGAGCACATCTCCCTCTCCCCCTTCCTCTCTGATCATCCCTATACCGCGCTCACGCCCGTCCAGGAGTTCCTAGAGGAATCTCGCCACCCGAATCCGTCGCCGCCTCGGCCTACCCTGCAGCCGCAGCCGCAGGCCTCGCCTATAGGCGCCGACGAGCCCGTGGAGGAGAAGGATTGCTGCATCCTTACCCAGGATTAATTCTGGTAGATTCCGATTCGATTCCAGCTGTGTTTTGGTGCGCTCCGACCATGCATGCACTAGCACTAACCCTATTCCTCTTTCCGCTCGCTGTTTTGCAGTACCCCGGGTTACATCACGCCCGATGCGCTGCAGATTGCGAGCGATTTCGAGGCCAATAAGTTGGGAAAGATGACACAATTTTGGGGTGATTGACATATTGAAATATACAATGCCGAGCTCCACTGATCTTTGGAAATCATCTGTAGGAGAATATCCCTTGCCCCCAAATCTCCAGAGAATTCAGTGAATGCTCGGAGCAAGAGATACAAGAGAGGTAAGAGCATCATCCCTCAAACTGATTCATAATCGATCTGAATGCATCTTCATGATTCTACCGACTTTATGGACAACTGGCAGATTACTTCGGTCTAGAGGGGTGGTCTAAGTCGAGATGATTCAGAGGATGAACAGCTGAGGCAACCTAGTTTGCAAAAGAGAGTTAGCTATGCTTCCCCATCGGCAGTAGCTCTGCGCCGCCGGGTGATGCCTCCACCATGTATCAAGAACCTGTACCTATGAAATGACTCCAAAGACAGATGGACCTAGCCAACCAGGCAACTTGAAACAAAGATGCAGGTAGAGGGTCTGTTCTTTTTAGCTGTGGTTTTTAGGCTGTCTGTATACAGAGTAACTGAAACTTATATACGGTTTTTAGAGGTAATTGATCTTTTGCCACACCTTTCATTGCATTTGATGATTTGCCCTATGATGTTCTATTGACATGTGGGTCCAAAGCCCATATGTCAATGAGATAAATAGGACAAATCATTAAATTTCATGTTTATGTATGGGGCAAATGCTTTAATTTCCCCGGTTTTTACCAATATAAATAAAATCGGTATAATATGTACTATAATTAATTAGTAGATCATATCTTAAAAAGATACTCTACTGAAAAGCTAGTTATCATAAAAAATTAAAAGCTGAAGCCAAAAGCTTTGTTCTATTTTTTTGCTACTACGCTAGTACAGTAATCTCACAAAAGCTTATGCTCAACGTGCCTAGTACGCTAGCATCTTGCCCATGTTCATAGTGGGCTGAAAATTTGCATTGCCTTGCGAAGCCCAATGCTTCGAGGTTCCAATCGGCAACTTTATATTGCGTGCACATGGACCAAGATCAGCTTCACTTTACTGTTGTTTTGGGTTTTTCCTCCATGGACCAAGATCAGCTTCACTTTATATTGCGTGCACGTGGACCAAGATCAGCTTCAAGAAAGCCTTTTGATGCGCAGGCACAATATTTGCCCCTAAATAAAACTTCAGATTCTTCCTCTGAAAAAGATGTGCTATAAATCTATAAATCAATCTACTAAATTCTTACCGTTCGGTGTGTGTGAAGATTCGAGTGGCTCTAGCAAGCAATTGCAACATCCCTAGCAGTTTGGCACCAATTTAGCCTTTTGGAGTTTTACCAAGCCCTAACTATAGATTTCGACAAACCGCTAATAAGTAGTCAGCAGATAGTGGTTGCCAGTCGAGTGATAATAAGCTCACCACGAATAAAGTGGCTGACAAGACGGCCCTCTATCAGAGGGCCAACATAAGGCCCACCTGTAAGCGACTGCTCGAATATCTTTCAAGAAAGATCGGTCCGCTCTGCACGTGGGCCATGGCTCGCGGAATCAAATCGCAGCGTTCACGGCTTGCGGGGCGTGTTAACAGAGCCGAGCCGGACGATGGATCCTTTCCTTCCCTCTCACACGTCCACCCCCCCACTCTCTGGACGAATCCAGAACTTCCCCGACCGCCATGGCCGACGCGTACTGGAGGTACGCCGACGCGCGCCAGCCGCTGCCTGCCTCCGCCGCCGCCGCCGGGGCGCCCGCCCCATGGCGGTCCCGCCGGCCGCCTCGCAGGTGGCGGCGGGCGCGGCCGCCGGGCAGCCCCTCAAGCGCCCTCGCCCCGCCGACTTCTCCGGTTCGTCTTCCACTCTCGCACATCCCTTGATCGATTCGATCCGCTCGTTGTTTGCGTTGCTCTGCTAGTCTGCGCGTTCGACTTCGATCTGTGCGTGGGCGCGGGTTTCGGTTCCGACGCGGGCGCGGCTGTTTAGGGTCTTAGCGTGCGCTGTTGCAATGCGCGGCTGGCTTCCTTCGGCCTGGCTTACGCTGAGGCTGAGATCACGCGAGAATAGATGTATGCTTCGTTGCTTTCGTTCGAGCTGAAATCTGTAGCATCGAGGCGGACTCACATGGTAGATTGCATTGGTCTCTCAGTTTAGTGGTGCTGCCGCGTGAGGGCTAGTGTGAGATTTTGCATGCCTATTTCCGATTTAGGATGACATCAATTGATAGTTCTGTTTTCCCTATATCCAAGGTTGTCAGAATCTAGATTCTCAATCGGATCGGAGATACCATGGTAGGATGGAATTGTAGAATCTAAGATCCTATCTGATTTTACCAAAAACATATTTTTTTTCTTCAATTTACCATGTATCCCAAGAGTGATATGAGTGTTTATTTGGCCATTTGGCATCTAATTTGATTAATAACTGTATCTTATTCACGACTATAATCGTGGTTTTAATTCTATGTCATTAAGTGCTACGACTAGAAGAGTGATGTTATCAATATTGCACCATTTTACATAAAAAAAGGAAAATAAATAAATAGTAAAATTAATTTTATTATTCCAAACTTTTAAATTTTAATGTCTAAACTATTAGCTACTTAGTACTTAACATACAACTTGAATTGAGAGACATGACACAACCAAACACCTAAGTCTTCATAATCTGGGATGATATGTGATTCTACACAATTCTGCTGTGATTCTACCCGATTCTACGACTAGGATTGCAATTCTACCACGATTCTACCAGGTACGACTTGATGCGATTTGAATCAGATTGGTTTCGTGGGATCGTAGAATAGTACGATTCCACGACTAGGAGCACGATTTTAACAACCTTACCTATATTTGTTGGCATGTCTAATTTAGTTGTTAAATGATCTAGGATGCAATGTGCAAAGTTTAGATTCGATTGCTTCATGCTAGCTGTGCCAGCAAGCTGTACCCTGAGTGGACATTTTTATTGATTAATCGTGGTGCTATAGGATGCATCACAGCATCAGAGTTCTCCATGTCTCACTGGTTGCAGTTACAGTTCGTATATCTCTGCAACTAATATCTGAGCCCAGTATACAAAATACACAGCTTGAGACTGCATTCTCTGCAATTCCTTAGCTGCACATAAATGTTCCGCGAAAAGCTGTGCAGCAATATGCCTTGAGGCCCATATTTACTGTTAGTTTCTTTTCCTTGCATAGATGTACCTGGTGCTCCTGAGATGGCTGGCTATTACCCTCGTGATGAAGAAAGGGCAGGGTATCGTGCTGCCAGAGATACCGAGGCTCTTAATGCTTCCTATGAACGCTTTCTACGTACTGGGGTATCAACCATTCGTTTGTTGCGTAATCATGTCTTTAAACAACATTCAGCTAACATTTTTGTTGAACTTCAGCAAATTCAATCCTATGGTGCTGGACCTGCTGGTGAATCTATTAGGCCTGCCGTGGGAGGCAATGCTGGCTACCCAGTTGATGATCGTCCAATGATGGCTATGGGGGGTATGGATGGTAGAAATATTGGTTTTGGTGGTGGAATGCCAGAGCCTCCCCTTCCCCCAGATGCCTCAAACACCTTATTCATTGAAGGCATTCCTACTGATTGCGCACGCCGAGAAGTTTCTCGTATCCTTAAATCCTATACCTTTTCTGTCACTCTTTTTAAACCTACATTTTTTTAAACCATGTGTGATCATTCATAATATGCCTCTATCTTTTAGTTGTTGGTCCTTCACTTTTTTCCCCAGATATCTTCCGGCCATTTGTTGGTTTTCGTGAGGTGAGGCTTGTAAACAAAGAACCAAGACATGTAAGTGAACTATTTGATGTTTTTCAGGCCTTGCCTCTCATTTGATTTCTATTCATCCTTCTAACTCCTTTGCTCCTGACAGCCTGGTGGCGATCCAATTCTCCTCTGTTTTGTTGATTTTGCTAATGCTGCTCAAGCTGCTATTGCCATGGATGCTTTGCAAGGTGAAATCAATGAACTTGACATGTATAGATCTTTTCTGAACTATATTCTGTTGACACTAAATCATTTCTCAGTTTTAGTTCCAGAACTACTTTTCTGAACTACGTTGT
Source organism: Bonia amplexicaulis (assembly GCA_036346245.1). NCBI lineage: Eukaryota > Viridiplantae > Streptophyta > Magnoliopsida > Poales > Poaceae > Bonia > Bonia amplexicaulis. Next base: position 22,793,160 of record CM070750.1, on the reverse strand, counting down.
CTAGGAAATAGGCTTGTGCCTAAACACACTATAGCAAAAAATGGTGTCGACAATTACCATCTATTGTTATGACAAGATTGTGGCTCACTGGTCCTCTTGAATAATAATTTGTCCTTCATTTGACCACCATTTTAGCAAGCTATATTATGCCTTGATATGAGTATGGTTCATTAATGATGCTTGCCACCCTATTCTGATTGCCTTTATTCCAGAGAGGTGGCAGATATGCAACCACTTAGGTCTTGTAAAATGGATCAACTTCCATGATCTAGTCAGGCATTCATTACCAATTTCTGTAGGATGATAGAAGTAGCCCAGTCAGTCTTGTCAAACATGTCAAGGGTAGTTCTGAAGGTCTCTTTCAAGAGGATGGTGCACGGACTGTTTTTCGGTGTGCTATTCTGCATTGTCTAGTGGCCATTCTGAGCGGTGTTGCTATCAGTTGGTCATCTGTTCAGAATTGCGTACACACATCTTCAACAGTGTTGTTCCTATGTGTGTCGAGCTGTTTGTTAATTTGTTTATTGTCTAGACGCTAATGTTTGCACGCAGCGTTGTCACGTTATAAGTCATAAAATTCCGTGGTTGATTTTGCAGGCTATAAGTTTGATGAGCATGATCGCAATTCGCCCCATTTGCGGCTGCAGTTTGCTCGATTTACAGGTCCAAGGGGGGCTTCAGGACCAGGTGGTGGTCGTATTAGGCGTTAAGTTGTTGGTGTTCTGTTGCCAGGTGATTTACGAATCTGCTCACTATACACGTTTGTTGGATTCGCTTGACCACAAATTCTTGGGCTATGATAAACGATAGTTAATTGATTTTTTATTACCTTCTTGTAGGCCCGATCTCATTGAATGTCCAAGTGAGATGATGCTAGTTTGATTGTGGTTCCAGATATATCTCCATAGTACTAGAATCAATAGCTTGTGCTTTCTGTTGTTCCAACTCTGGTACCTTTCTTGCAAGATGTTTTTCTCACTGAATGAACTAGTTAAACATGAAAGCTTTGTGGCATCCTGCAGACGTGACGCCAATGGCAGGCTGTGTTTGAAACATAGTGAATTGTACGTCGAGACAGTTTTGCCGATTAATGCGTGTAGCAGTTGAGGAATTTTCATCCGCGTTATGCATTTAGAACTTGCATAACCACCCCCCCACCCCCCATTGCATTATGGTTTCTATACTTTTTAAGTATGTATTTGATGTATATTTAGCATGCAAACGTAGTTTAATTAGCAGGCTGCTTTTCAGGCTCAGTTGCTCACTGGTTTCTGTTTTGCACGGATTAACATGCTTGTATTGTTTAGCTGTCATAATCCTTTGGAAAATGCCGAGTGGTTTCTTGGAACTACCCGCAGTATATCTATCGTAGGTTTTCATGATACAAAAAAAAAAAAACTCGTACCGAACATGAAACCAACTGGACATGAAAGCATCGTTGGATTCACTAGATCCCTTTTCCGCTGCGCTGCCTCGTCCTATGCTATGCAAGATGGTCAGTTCACCTGTTCAGCATGTAAGATCAGAGAAAGCCGTCATTGCTACTTGCTAGTAGTCGTTACTGAGCACTTGTCTCGCAGTTTCTTCCCATCTCAACGTGCCTTGCTTGCTGCAGCAGAAAAAGTAGATCGTAGACACACTTGTGCTGGGTGAGACCAAACTCTTGCCTCCGGGGCGTCACTGCACGGTGCACTTGATCCGGCAGGCGGAAGCGGCGCAGGAACGAGCCGAAGCGGCGCACCACGCGGTTCCACGCTTCGCTCCTCCTTCGCCTTCTCCCCGCTGATCTTGAGCACGTTGCCGCTGTCGTCTTCTGAGGCCCAACACTATATAAGGGAAGCAATGGGCCTAATTACCTCACACATCGTTAGCACCTCACCTTCAAACGATCACCGGGGGTTTTGATACGCATAATAGCGTTTAGTCCCATATCGGGGACTCAAGTACCCTTTGGAGGGCGAGCTGGCTATTTAGGCATCACCCGTGCCAACATTGAAACATACTTACCTGGACGGGGTCAATGGATGATCATAAATGTTCATGGTCTAGATCAGTGGTCTACATTGCACTTTGTAGGTGCATTGATTTACCATCTTCCTAAGTGGGAGAGTGGACGTGGGTACGCTTTTGCGCGGCCCCTACTAACTCTTCCTGTCAAACTTCTCTTTTTATGAATTGATGATTCTACCCAACACAACAAAATCCAACTTTTTTTTCTAGAATTGGCTCTGTATATATGAAATTGCCAGGCGGCAACACAATCCAAATTTCCAATACTAGAAAAAACAAACATCAGCTCACATCATCACTGGCAATCTTCTCATCATTACGAGGCTACGAGCGATTCTTAGGGCGCTTTGAACCAAAGTTTGATGCCCACGTGAAAAGGCTGGCGATTCGGATCTGATCAGATTCATATTTGTTACAATTCATATTTGAGAATATTCGTATTTGTTTACAAAATGCAAAGACAAATATGATAGAGTATTGTTCGATTCGTATTCGATCTGTTTTCACCCCTATCTGACGAGGCCTTGGGACAAACAGGACAAGCACATAAACAGGCAGCACAGCTGAATACGATGGCGCTCCAACATTCCATTCGCGATTTGGAGCAATGGACACGCTCAAACAATGGAATTCAGTAACAACATCCAGCCACCTTGTCCAGGAATTCTCAGTAGCAATGGATAGATACACTCAAACAAAAGAATCCACTAGTTACAAAATAGACAGTAGTAAACTGGCCATAATCTTCATCAGACATACTAACTGTGAGCCCATATCTTAAGATCAAAACGACAAGGCAGGTACTACACTTACTGGGTAATCAAGTAAAGCATGTTTTAGCAGTTGACAAACGAAACTACAATTCAAGAGACACATCTTTTTTCTGACGACCAATAATATATTTCAGATGATACAATCTTCAGCATGAAAGATGAAATAGCATGCGATTCCATTTCATTCTGGATCCGAACAAAGATTACAAGGTACATTTAGAATGAATGACGAAAGAATGGCATGTAATGTAATGACAAAGATTACAAGGCACATTTAGAATGAATGACGAAAGAATGGCATGTAATGTAATGTGTACAACTGTGAGCTGCCCCTGCCAATCTACAACTCCTTTTGCTAGCTAAGTTTCGCAGGGATCTCAACAGCCAAAAGAATAAGAATTACATCTAATACCAACCGAATCTTTCCTCCTATAGCTATAAAACAAACGAGAAACTACATCTTTCTTCTTTCTTTTTTTTCTTCTTCTTCTGAATGTATAAAAGAATGGTCAGACTGTATGAACTAATGAATTATCATTAACAACAAAAGAACCACTGAAAAAGGCTTGTTCTTTCTTCACTTCATTCACTTGACCTTCACTTAGCTTTGCTGAGAATGGGATGCTGTGGTGGACGCAGACAACGTGCTGCCTCCTGCACCCTCGCTTGCCGGCGTCCATGCGGACACGGTGTACAGCGCCTGGTCTAGCCACCGGAGCGTGAGCCCCTCGCCGTCGCCCTGCGCCAGCACGCTGTACTTGTCCGGCGCGAACATCCTCGCGATCATGCGTCCCTGCATCGCCTCGCGGTCGCCGATGCCCGCGTTCTTGAACCCGCCGTCCTCCATGCGCCGCTGCCACCCCGCGAAGCTCTCGTGCCGCTCGAACCGGTCGGCGCCCTCGAACGCCACCGCGTTGCGGATCTCCCGCGCGAACATCTCCTCCGCCTTGGCCCTCGCCGGGCTCGCGTCCGCCAGCCCGGCCGAGTCCACCGCGTCGAACGCCGCGGCGTAGTACCGCAGCGCGCGCGCGAACCGCGCCTCCCACCGCCCGGAGTTGAGCTCGCCCTCGCGCTCTCCGACGAGGAGGATGGAGGCGCCCGTGCTGCGCGCCAGCCCGAGGAAGTCGGCGAGCGCGCCGCTGGTCTCGTCGCGGAGCAGGCGGTGCATGCTGAGGACGCAGTTCACGGCGACGCACTCGCCGCGCTTGACGTGGAGCATCCACAGGCGGACGTCCTCGAGCCGGTCAACCACGGCGTGGAACTCGAACGCGAGGCCGAGCGCGGCGGCCACGCGTGCCAGCCGCGCGCCGGTCTCCTGCAGCTCCTGCCTCGACTCACCGACGCCGGTGATCCGCACGTGCGCCGGGGGCTCCGGCCGCGCGGCCAGGCTCTGCAGCAGGCTCGGCCACTGGAGGCCCTGCTTGATGTCTAAGTCGATGACGTGGACGCGCTCGTGCCCCTCGAAGGCGCGCAGGAGCCGCTCGTTGAGCGTGAAGTGCAGGAACCTCGGGATGGGGGTGATGCTGTTGAGTATCCGCAGCGCCATGGCGTCGTCGTCGTTGATGGCGTCGTCGGTGAGCTCCCGCGGCGGGCTGATGTCGAACACGTGCGGCCACATCCGCACCACGCGGAGCGCGAGCGCCTCGGCGAAGTAGGCTGCCACGCGGTGCATCGACGTGGGCCCCACCGGCGAAGCCATCTCGCCGAGCCGCGCCAGGTAGTAGTTGGCGGCGTCGTGGTTGCAGGCGGCGACGGAGTCGGCGCACGCGGTGAGCGCGCCCACGAGCTCCAGCGCCTCCCGCTCCGCCACACCGGGAGCCGGCACGCCGTTCCTCGCGTGGACCTCGGGGGGCGGCGGTGGCATTGCCGACGAGCCGCCGTCCGTGCCTGACGAGGACGACGAGTGGGATGGAGACTTGCTGTACTCCTCCTTCTTGGCCGCGGCCAGCGACGGCCCCGCGGCCATGCCGTGGGGGAACGCCGCGGCGCTGGGCACCAGGAAGACCTTCTCCTCCTCCGCTTCATCTCCTTCTCCTGCTGCAGTCGCTTGCATTGTCCCTGCAATGGGTTGATGGAACCATACCTCATCACCGTCGCCGCCCATTCTTGTCCGCTTGGCGCGAGCAATGGGCCCATACTCCTCAACAGCTTCCTCATGCGCCCGCTTAACAGCTCTGTTCCTTTCCCAGATGCCGCCGCCATTGCCGCCGGGCTCCGGTTTGGCGCCCCAGGACACGGCCTGGGTGACCGGCGGCGCCGGGTGAGTCCGGAAGGAGCAGGTGGTGCTGCTCCTGGCGTCGCCAGCACCTCGCGGTGCGGCGCCGTCGCCGCGGTTGCTCCGCTTGGAGAAGCCGCAGGGGAGGATGTCGAAGCGCTGCGCGGTGCTCATCTGATACCTCGACGAGAACGAGCAACCAGCCAACATCCCGGAGACACGTCACGGCCTGATGCGACGTGCCTACAAGATACCTACTCCTCTCGTCCTCTACGTCTTCTTCTTCTTCCTCTCTGTCTTCTACGTCTTCTTCTTCCTCCTCTGTTCTCTCTCTCGTCTCTACTCTCTCTTTGCTATGTGGCTACTGCTTAAGCTTCTGTGAGATGGTGTATAGGAATCGATCGATGTACAGAAGAAAAGTTAAAAACAGAGGATCTTGTTTCTTGGAAAGAATTTGGTCAGTTTCCTTTGGGCAAAGAGTAAAAGAGTGGGAAAAAAAAGGAAAGAAAAAGAAAGTGGTGCTTGTGAGATGGCTATGTGTATGTTATGCTGTATATGCAGGAAGGAATGGGGTTTGTAGAATGCTTAGTACAAAAGAATCAAAGAATAGTAGCTAAGAACAAATGGCCTAGAACATCTAGGAAGAATGGACGCGGCAGAGCATGCCGGGGCTGCTCACCCTCTGCAGAGCCCGCACGGCCTCCTCATCGGCGACGACGGCTAAACCCGGTGAGCGCCAGGCGGCAAACCCCAGCACCTCCATTTGCTAAGAAAAAGCAAAAAGAAAAAGGAAGATTTTTTTTTCAAGAAATCAAGGAACTGGGGACGACACTAGGACATCTAAGATGGATGCAATGCAACGGCGATGGAGATGGGGATGTGTTCGATCCTAGCTATGTCCAACTGGACGATGGGTTTTTCTTCTTCTTCTTCTTCTTCTATCCTACTGCTATTACTCTTCTTGCCTCACCATTACCTCTCCTTCACTCTCCAATCCTCTCGCTCGCTCTGCTCTGCTCTGCTCTCTCCGGTAGGGAAGAAGGGCGGGGGCCAGGGAGGAAAAGAATGGTTTTGAGAGAGTGTGGCGGCGGGAATCCCGAGGCGCCCCCGCGCGCCGTCGGATCGGGACCGGGATGTGACCGTTGCTGCCCCCCCTGCGCCTTCGCATTCGGTCAATGTGACCGTTGCCTCCCGTTCTCGTTACCGTTGGGCTCCCCAGCAACGCCCACGTGGCGTCCGGCACTCTCGTTGACACGTGGGTCCCACGCCACGGACGGCCAGGATGGGATGGGCTGCCGTGCTGACCAGAAGGCAGTAATGGTGAGGTGTAGGACGAGACTCTGCACGCGTGTTCGTTCAGCTCTTACTGTCGGATTTGGATGCGCACGCGTGTCCTTTCTGAGTTGGCATCTAACAAGGGTACGCTTTGCACAGCTGTGCTAGCATTAGCTGTGAGCAGTGACGAAATTAGATCTCACACTATCTGGACTATAGCTTGAGATCTGGCAATCAAAGTCTATATAAAATTTATAAAATAATATTTAAAAATAAAGTTAACCTAAGAATCGATCCAAAAACAACTGATCTAACCTAGGGCTTAAGCTTAGAATGGTTGTGAGAGCTTCGCTGTACGTTGAAACGCTTGGTTTTTTATATGCACAAACCTGACACCTCATGCATACCAAAATCACCGCACACCTCACAAGAATTTGGTGGCGCAGTGCGTTCCCGTTAGTACTGTGCTTATTTACTATTAACAGTAAATGAAAGCTGTTTAATTTGCTGCACCAAACTCTGGCGCGAGCTTGAAATCTTCAACGCTCATCCTGCAAGACAAAATGTACGTAGGTTTGGTAGCATCGCGGCGTACATGACGCCGCCGATCATTGGTCTGCATATGTACGTGCAAATTCAGCTTAATTAGATAACCGGAGAAACTGTCAACTCTGCTAATCTAGTAGTGAGATTGTAGCCGTTGCAGGCTTACGGCTGGCTTGCACCCGTAGGCCGTAGAGGCGTATAGCCGTAACGGTTTTATTTCCTTTCTGTGCTTTTCTTGCCCGTCAATGGCATTGCTCGTTGACCTGTATCGCTTGGTAGCTGGTATCGTATATACTTTTAAGTTGATTGTAGACTTGTATGATTGTGCCAATCGTTGGATCCATTCACTACACACATTTTTTTGTTTTCTGAGAAGACCGGCTCTAGATTTTGGATTATCATGAGATACATGCAGTCCGAACTTTTTGGATACGAGTTTAGTTAGCAGATTAAATTTCATGTGGTAAACCTCGTAACGACGAGCTCGGGGTTCAGACGAGCAATCGAACACAAAATCCAGGGGACAAACGGGCCAATTCTTAGCAGCAACAAGCTCGCCGAAAACCAAATAAACAGGTTTGTTTGGTAGTGATCTGATGGGCTGTCAGCAGACAGGTATAGCTTGCAGTTGAGAAGCAAACTGCAATTCCAGACGGAGACAGAGGAACAGAGATGATCAACACATCCTTAATACAATCTAGAAGTTCGTGTGGTAATCACAGTATGGTACATACGAAAGAATGACCTGGCCTATTTCGATACATACCCAACAAAAGAACAACAAAGGGGGCTAACTGGCACCCAGGCACACCAAACATCTCTCAGAGGACACATCATCTTCAGGAATAACATCAGCCGATTATAAAATAATAATACAGAAAGAAAAGAAGAGCCGAGATGAGAAATGCGTACATTGCAATGGCAACAGGGTTCTACTTTAACATCCATGCCCGTGGGTAACCGAAATTTCTCCGTTTTCACCTTCAAGATTTTCATGGTCGCTGATTTACACCGATAGTAACTCTCCAGCTCTTCTAGAAAGCGGTTTCGATGATCATATACATTGCTAACCAAACTATCACTCAGGAACAAATATGCTGTTGAATTCGTCAGGCTTTGCTTGCAGAGCAAACCACAAATCAATTTGAGAGCTGGAACCTTCCTGTTGGTTTCCTCTTTCGCCATCCCTGAACAAGCGTTATGAATAAAATAAGCAAGATCACATTTTCCAGATTTTGATGTGAATTGACTTAGGAATAGTGGGCTTACAAATATTGCATAGTAAAAGAGTGTGAGTATGGCAAGAGCAACAAAGCCATACTGGAAAACATTGTACCTGCAGATTCGGATGTTCAAAATCAGAAATATATTCAAAAGTTTTGACACTGATGTCCACCATAATGGCACATTCAATTATTCAAGCAACAACTGCAGACTGATATTTCTACTGACTTCATGCTAGTTCAAGACTTACTTGTAGAGATACTTAATTCCGCGAAGAGACTGCAGTGTGTGGCCAAAGATCTCCTGAGCAGCAGTTGCTTGTGAATAGTAAGCAAAAGCTGTGGCACAGAACTGAATCACACTGCATAAAGAACAAGTATGAAAATTCAATTGATAGGGCTTCTTAGAGAAAAGAAATACAGTGGAGCAAATTAATAGGTATTCACTGCATTGATAATGCATTAGTTAAGGTGGGGAAACATAGTCGATCAAATCAACAAAATTTGCGTTCATGCAGAAGCCATTTTTCATCTAAACTAACATGCTAGACCATAGGCCCAAGCTACATGGTTGCTTTCGGAATGTGTGCTTCTGAGTATCACACTATTACTGACTAATAATGGACAATATTGCCCTGATGTTATGTATGGAAAGAACTTCAGAGAAATAAAACAGTCTGCAATAAATAGCCACTACCTTCTCTTATCCCTGTGGAAATGAAATTTACAGCCTTCAACACTTCATGATATCTCACAATAAACATGCACATCTAAAAGAAAGCCTCGGTAGCATACCTGATGGAGCAAAGTAGGATTAGTCCAACATTGAACAGGAAAGAGTTCATCAAAGTTCCTCCCCATCTGAAATAAGTTAAATGGGTTGTTAATGAATGCCAAAAAAAAGAGACTGCAGACAAAAGAGTATGTCAGGGGATGAGTCAACTACTTCATTGGGTGAATGGTGATGAAAACTAATTTCAGGCCAAGCATCATTTCCCCAGCAATCACTGCGATGAGGAGATAGAAGCAGAAGAATGCAAAGGCAGCAGTCCCAAGCAGACCTAGTACAGAAACAGAAGATTATTGGGACTATTCTCATCAACAGAGATAAGTTGAGAAAAATATCAAGGACCAGAAATGTACCCCAAACGCCATCCAACTTTATGAAGATTTCATTCAGGAAAGCAGATAGTGGAGGATCAATCAACAAGTATATGATGATATGTGCACCCAAGCAATCGATACAATTAACCTGAGAGCACAGATCACTGTCAGAAGAATGCCCCTTGGGGATAGGTTGGACTAAAGTAAAAGTACATTTCAGATGTTAAAACATATTTACACTTACCCGACAACGCCGAATATAAATTTTCCAATGTAACCAAGAACCGTCAAAGCCCAGGTAGCCTCAGCCTACACCATAATGGATGTCAAGGCAGAGCAACTAACAACCATGAAAACCAATGAACTTGACAATTCACACTCAGTCACCTGTTCTCCTTGAGGGTACATCTCTTCTAGAGCCTTCATGTCATCTTCCAGAAGTAACAATTCCTGATGATTAAAAGGGCAAAGTTAAACATAACAGCAGAATAGAACATTGCAGAAATAGGATCTACTATAGTAAATAGATAATTCTTTGTACGAATATACAATAAAAATAACATGTGGCATGCAAATGGACACCAACTCAATGGGAAATGTTCAACTACAAAAATTCTAAAATGCAATGGCTCCTTACTCCACACAAATCCTAAAAGATAAGTTTGTTGACTGTGTAAGGTTAAACACAATTAACAGCTTCAAAGAATATCATGCCATTTGAAAGGCATACACACCTTCTCAACAGCCTTCACATTTTTGCGCCATTTTCTGCCCTTGTTCCCACTTCTCTCTTCTTGGTGAAGGGCTTCAGCTGCTTTCTTCAGCTCCCTGGCCTTCTTACCTAATTCAGTTGCTTCCTGCAGGAAACATATTCAATCACAAGGGCAGATCGATATCCAAACAAGAAAATAATTACACGCAACAGAAAAAATGATCCTTGGCAAACACTCTTCATGCTTAAAATGAAGTATATGAGAATATACACACCTTTATATATTGTGAGCGTGTGATGACAGCTTTTGGTCGCCGGACAAATGAGAATATAAGTCCCAATGGAAGGCAAGCAATACCGACACCACCAAATATCTACCAAACAAACAACATAGTTAACAAAAGGCAAGGAAAAAGTGTAGAGAAAGATGCCAGCATGGTTGCAGCAGCACTGGATGATTGAAGAACACATGGTTCAACTTGTTTCCTAGTACAGCTTACCCTGTCTAAAAGACACAACACGAAAAACGACAACCTATTGCATGCAGGCTATAGCTTATACAAAAACAGTGATGAAGCAAATCACGAATATTGAGGTAAAACTCACTGTGAAAAGCACAGATCCAACAATAGTAGCAAGGGCAACCACATATTCAGGGAAGGTAGTGCGCATTGTCCAGGTTGTTTGAGAGGAAGCGGGTGCAGTAAAAGCTGAACACTGAAGAAAACAAACCATAAAGAAATTCAGTCGACTGATAAAATACAAGAAGTTAACGAATAGTTGTGCTAAGCATCTAACCATCTTGCAGTGGGGGAACTAAATTCGCATTTCAATCAAAAAATGCCTCTGTTGGAATTTGAGAGCACATAACATCATTAACAAAGGAAACCATAATTTCATTAACGGTTTAACCTGCCGGGTCAATGGATTGATGCAAGGTTGACCACTTGAGAATCCAGCGAACGAGTTTGGAAACGCCTCAACTGATGCAGACAGATGCCTGACAGTGAAATCCACTTTACCAACAAGTCCTGTAGCAAGAAAATGAAAGTGCAGTCAGGTAAGTGAAAACATCACAAACTGTAAGAAGCCAACATTATTGGAAACATAGTAGATATCTGGACATGTTCTAATCATGTGGTTATGTTCATCCCCTGCAGCTAAAAACATGCGGTATTCCATCCACGCAACAAAAAATTGCCTGTATGGATCATTTGCAAGCCCTCGTAAGTCCTAACTACAGAATTCACAACAACAACAACAACAACAACAAAGCCTTTTGTCCCAAACAAGTTAGGGTAGACTAGGAATAAAACATTTTCAAGATCAAAGAGAGTCTTGAAATGAAACCTACAATGCTAAAACCTTAAGCCGTACAATCTGCTATCTGAGCCAAGAGCCTAAACACTGCCCCTAACTTTCTTATGGTTCCTGTACGTGGATCGCTAACTTTCATGCGCTTCTATCCAAAACTAATTCTTTAGATACATTCCAATCCCTCAAGTCTCTTTTAACTGCTTCCTCCCACGTCAGTTTTGGTCGACCTCTGTCTCTTATTTCATTTTCAGTACGTCTTAAAATTCCACTACGTACCGGTGCCTCAGGAGGCCGTCGTTGAAGATGTCCGAACCATCTCAAACGATGTTGGACAAGTTTCTCTTCAATTGGTACCACCCCCACCCTATCACATATATCATCATTGCGGATGCGATCCCGCCTTGTATGACCACAGATCCACCGCAGCATTCTCATCTCCGCTACACTCATTTTCTGTATATGTTGTCTTTTAGTCGCCCAACATTCTGCTCCATATAGCATTGCGGGTCTGATCGCCATCCTATAGAACTTACCCTTTAACTTTTGAGGGACTTTTTTGTCACACAAGACACTAGATGCTTGGCGCCATTTCACCCACCCCGCTCTTATCCTATGGCTCACGTCTTTATCAATCTCATCGTCCTATTGTAGCATCGATCCCAAATAACGAAACGTGTCCTTCGTAGGCACTACTTGTCCATCCAATCTAACATCTTCATCATCTACCCTAGCACCACTGAAATCACACCTCATATACTCAGTTTTAGTCCTACTAAGTCTAAAGCCCTTCAATTCTAAGGTCTTCCTCCATAACTCGAGCTTTTTATCAACACCTATCCTACTCTCATCAACCAGAACTACATCATCAGCGAAAAGCATACACCAAGGGATATCTCCTTGTATGTCCTGTGTGACCTCGTCCATCACTAGGGCAAAAATGTATGGACTCAACGCTGACCCTTGGTGTAGTCCTATATTAATGGAAAAGTCATTAGTAATACTACCACACGTTCTGACATTAGTCATAACATTTTCGAATGGAAGAAGGAAACATGAATGCTGTCCCACCATTGCAAAAAACTAGCAGGACAAATCAATGTGTTCCCTAGCTTAAAAATAACCAAATGTAAAGCTACAACAACTAAAATAGTAGAGAAGTAAAACAGTTTATAGGTCTAATGGGCACTGGAGATCCACAGGAAGGAACCCGCAAAGCAGCAACAAGATGAGCTCGGTTTCAGACCTAACCACTACCGGTCGAACAATATTGCTTGCTCACGAAGAATAGCGTGAAAGTTCAGAGCTAGAGGCTGGTCGCTCCAATTCACGCCCAAATGCAAAACAAGACTCGTAGCCACATCAATATTCAGGTTAAACGGGGCACACAAATTGGGGGGGTGGAAACGCTGATCCGCACCGTATAGGATGCCGAGGATGAGGCCGCAAACCACCGCCGACGCGACGACCCACATGAGGGCGGTCCTGAGCCTCTTCCCCACGGACCTACAGGCAGCAAGACGGATCCAATCAGCGAGAAAAACCCACATTTCTAACAGGACGCAGCAAAGGGACGGGGATAAGAGCTAGAGGAATCCGTACTTGTCCTGGTCGCCCTCGTAGTAGAACATGGCGAACGGTATGACGAGGAAGACGAGGACGGCGTCGGCGATGTAGACGGCGAGCCAGAGCGTCTTCATGGGGAGCGTGAGGCTGCACGCGCCGCTGTATATGGCCCGCCGGCAGGCCTGCCGGTTGGCCACATCCGCAGGAAGCATGAGGATGGAGAGGACTGCAACGGTGATGCCGAGGACGACGACGAGCTTGGGGAAGTAGGCCTGGTTGGCGTCGTCGGGGTGCTGGTAGTTGACGAGCAGGTAGACGCTGACGAGCAGCACGAGCACGCTCACCACCGCCGCCACGATCACCAGCGCCACGTTGAAGTCCCCCATCGTCAGATCTCCGCAGATCCCGCGCCGCCGCTAGGGTTTGGGTGGTCCTGGTCCGGCGCCGGCAGCGTGGCGCGTGCGGGATCGGGGATGGGGACGGAGCGGTGGGTGGGGTCGGGTGGGTTGACGCCGCCGAGGGAAAGGGGAGGAGGGGCGTGGGCTAGGCTGGCATGGCAACAAGCCGGCCGGGGCTCGCACGGCTGCTTTGGTTGGGGTGGGTGGTGGCGTTTTTGTGTGTGCGTGTTTGGGTGGATTTGGCCCGGCCGGGACGTGATTGGTGGGGCGGGGCGCTAACGGCTGGTGATCGCGACGCCTACAGTGGTGCAAGGTTTTTCTCCGGAGAAAAACATGAGCACGGTATACCGTCTCCCCTAAAACTAACGAGATTCGCTACCGCCACCCTCCTTGTTTTTACTCTGGTGTCGCCCCTTCACCTTCTTTTTCAATTCCGACACTATTCTCTCTTTCTTCACCTTTGACTCTGGATCTATCGATGATGAATTCATCACGGCCTTCGAACGTAGAGGGACCGGAGAGACGATGGTCCATCGGTGGAGGGTATTGGACGACGACGAAGGATGGTGGGCTGAGACGGAGGGGGCACGAAGACGGTGGCACACTGAATATTAGGTTAGGTGGGTGGTAGCGACGGAAGAGGGGGAGATGGCGGCACGGATAGACGACGAGGTCGCCACTAGTGGTAGAGGAGAGGTGCAAAGCTGCTCCGGCGCTGGAGAAGAGGGGGGAAGGGGAGCGGCGGCGCCATTTTGAGAGAAGAGAGAGGGAGGAGAGGGGGAGCAACAGCAAGAGAAGGTATGCTATCGGGATATCCATGCGACAATCGTTCTCCTTTCTCTGATGTTTTGCCCATTTGAAACTCTGGAGCTCATTGGGGGAGGCCCAGCGGTTGGTGATGGCAGCGGCACTGTCTCGCTTTCCATTCAAGTTTTGGTGTTCTGGCCGGTTGGGTGGCTAAGTCGAGCCTTACCTGGGATCTTTGAGCGGTTGGTCTGTTGTACATGAGCGCTGATCTAGACATTTTGTGTTAGATGTGCATGATCTTTGACTTACTAATGCTCGACGACAAATGTGATACGATAAGCCTTTTGCAATACTAAGGTAGCTCAGTTTGGGATATCTATACCAAATACTAGTAAATAAATATTTGGTACTACATATATGAATCATGCCTTACTAACGCTCCATGGTACATGGATCCGGACATATAACACTGAAGTGTGGGGAGTAAAAGTAACGGCGAAGAACATGAAACAACATAAATCCAATCTCGATTGATACACAAACAAATCACATTTGTCTTATATGGATAGCCACATTGCTTGCAAGCAACGGTAGCTGTTGAGAATTGCTTAGCACCGTACTACCAATCACACGTCGACATCTCATCTGTGCCTAAATGGCATTGGGCATAAACAATCTTCCCAGTAGGGGAATGTCCACTGTTCCTTGTCCGATTCAGAGCGCACGCATATATCGCAAGTGCATGGCTGTAGACTCTACATTGGTCTTGTTCCCTCCATGTACTGACCAAAATATAAAACGATCATAATAGCAAGAGTGCCTCCAGAAATTTAAAATGGTTTTTCATCTGAAACAAAGCTAGAATTAGATACTCATTATGTCTGCACCAAGACAAAGGCAAAGTCTTTCGGCACATGCAGTAGCAGTACTTATTCAGAGCTAGGGCTATCAGTTAAAACTAGTAAAATGTCTGTACATTGTAACGGAGAAAGTCTTCTGTTGGCAGAATTAATACAGCGTATCTTATTGTACCTTAACAGCAACTTGCTAGTAATAATACCCTAACACTGTACTTTTTTGACATTATTTTGGGGCTTCTAATGCTTGAAAACTGCAGGAGGTCACATCTTTGCGATTTGATGAAAATCAAGGATACCTTATGGCAGTAGGGAGCAGCGCAGGAAAGGTATGGTTCATCATCAGTTATGTTATCGTTTGATTCTCACCGCTCACTTTTGAAAATGTGCCAAGTTCTTCTTTTCGCCGACTTAGTACTCACAATGCTTGTCCATGGCCTCCGTCTCACAATGTTTGTCCATGGCCTCTGGAGTCTCTGTTTCAAAATGCTTGTCCATTGAGAAAATCAAGAGTGTAGTTATTGCAATGTTTTCACTCTTTACCCCAATTCAAATGCTTTGAAATAGGTTAAGTGGCAGTAGTATGTCATTTAATAGGGCTATATATGGTCATTTCTCATCAATTTTTTTTATTAGATCTAGTGTTTTCTTGGTCTATGCGTACGATGGGTTGTGGACAAAAAATATGAAACAGAGGGAGTAGTTTTTATTATCCCTACTACCATTATCCTGTCTGGACTGACAAACGGTTTGTCAGTGTTTTGCAATATGCATATTTGCATATTGAATTTGGCATTATTTCTGTCGTTAGAACGGTTTATGCGGTTCATTTATATCTCTATTTTCTTCTTTTTTTCTGAACATTATCTCTATTTTCTGTTCTGAATTATTTTTTTCTGAACGCTATCTCTATTTTCTGTACTGAACTTATGTGAACAGACATTTTCTGAACGTTCTCTCTATTTTCTGTTCTGATTATCTCTATTTTATATCAGGTAGATTTTGTTGGAGTGTTTTTCTGCCCTTTCTGGGCACACTGATTATGTATTGCTCTTAGTAATGCATGACAAATTTTAAGGGGATGGTATATAAAAAGAAATATAAATATGCATTTCATGCTTTTACCTTGTTTTCTTCCTGATCTTATGCTTGCCCTTGATGCTTATGCAATTATATCGCTGTTTCTGTTAAAATGTAATCTGTAAAGCTTCTATATCCACATTCTTGCTAGCACTATTGATAAGTGATAGCCCATTTCCCTTGGATTTGTATATACTGTACACAATTGTTCCTCATCCACTTCTACCTCTTTGTATGAGAAACTGGGTGTGGAGAGGTTCAGCTATAAGTAACACATTTTGTGTATACAGTGGCCACTACTCTCCAGCTTGAATTATGTCCTAATTGTGCTTTTCAATCATGAATGTTTTTTAAACTAATCATTCCTAACTTGCTTATCGTGTGTGATTTTCTAATCTCATCAATCTTATGAGCAGGACTTTGAAATTGATGAACAATCAAAAGAATACCTTGCACTTCATCCTCGAGCGTCTATAAAGGAACCTCACTGGGTGGAATATTAATCAAACCCACTGGTCAGCAAACATAAATGCTATTAGTTACTGCATTATAAAAGATGTATCGTACTAATGCCATTAGGGCATTCACAGTGTATAAAAACAGAGGGTCTTAAGCCACCTTAAGGTCAGCCTTATACATTACAGGGGTGACCTTAAACAGGCAATAAGCAAAAAAAACCTTAAGACCAGTCCTCAAGCTAAAGACCTGGCCATAAACATTAAAATACATTTTTCTTTATCTGACAAGTGGGACCATCTTAAGGCCTAGTGGGTTATATACATTACAGCATTGACCTTAAGGTTTAGATGAGACCCACCTTAAGACCTCTTGGGTTATATACACTATGGATGCCCTTAGGATTTGTTGAAACTGCAACATGTTCTGTTTGCTAGCAAGTATTGTACCGTTCCGAGATGAGAGATGATTGGTGCAGCTGACACATGACGCCACAAGGTGCATTTCGATTCTTAACTAGTTCATCTTCTTTGAGTCAACCGTTGGATACTGAGTATATATTTCCAATTTTTAAGCAAAAGTAGCAGCACATATTTACATGAACACCTATTAACTTGATTCCAAAAGCTGCATTTCTCATGTATACAGGTGTCTGCAGGGGTGTAGTCAGCCCGAGGTTAGCCCACTGAAACAAAAAAATATCAAGGCCTTACATGGTAGCTACAGTAAAATGATACATATTTTTCTAGCTGGGCCTTAGGCCATTGACTCGGTGGCCCGAGGCTCAGCTCCGCCCCTGGGTGTCTGGCTTCTTCTCCGTCCATTCCTATTTCATTTCCAAATTAGTGGCTGGACTATTTGTCATATTTACTGAGTATGCTACTCCGTTTATGCATCAGAATTGTGCTAATTCCAACCTTTCAGGTTGTATGAAGTCAAGGATGATCGTCGTGCTGAGGCATTCATTTTTTGAGTAGTGTCTCCCTTGCCAATGAGGACGCTCTGCCCCTTGGGGATAGGGTAGCTGCACTGGAAAGGCAACGGAACTCCAATGCACTCGATGGGGGTGGTGGACCTGGTGGCTCACGGGAGATTTCGTTCATCGCTAGAAGCTCGACCCAAGGATTTCAAGAAGAGAGAGGTGTACAGTCCCTGGGGTTGAAGCAGGGCAAAGCTGAGTTCTATTTGTTTGGTGGAAATCGCGGCAGAGGAGGCGGAGGCAGAGGTGGGGGCAGGGTAGGCAGAGGCGAAACCAGGATTTAGTTACGTCTCGGACTCAGTGGTGTAATGATCTAAATTATCTGGACTGAATCATGAAAATATTACCAAGACTAGACTGAGTTTTACCAGACTGTACACTCACACACAAGAGTGGTGATAACATTTTGTCTGGAATTTCGAGGCTTCTTGACTTGCCTCATTGCCTGTGTTGTAACCTGCAATTACTGTATTGGATTATTGCCCCTAAAAAGAGTGAGACGTCGTGCTGTAATTTCTTCTAGATTCTGGCTGTATTCGTTGCTAGATGCCACGGTATGATCTAAGGATTGACTTACTGAACACAGGACTGTAGTAATTTAGATCAATCCTATTCCTACACAATTTGAAAATTATTTAGACCCTATTTGGAGTGCAGGAATTTGGATAGGAATTTTGTAGAAATTCCATAAGAAACACTTCAATTCCTGCAGGAATTAGGGAAGGAAGGTTTCATTTGGAATGCGAGAAACATTTCAATTCCTATGGGAATCGCCATGCAGCCGAATCACCTGGAATCTTTTGCTTGAAACTAAAGATTGGCAATTTGGCATGATATTACATGTTCTTTTTCAGCTTTTGACTTTTCTATAATAACTAGCTTTTAAACGAAGTATTTTTTAAAATGAGATCTACTAGTTAATTATAGTACATACTATACCGATTTTATTTATATCGGTAAAAATCACACATAAATTTTAATTACTCTATAATCTCTTATATAAATAATCTAAAAGTTATAAATCGCAGTAAAAAAGACAGGCCGATACAGGTCAACTCCTTCATGGTAGTGGATTTTTTTTCAGACAGGGGCAAAAAAGGGCAGCACGGGAGAGAGACAGAGACGGGCCCGGACTGTCAGCCGCCCATCCCTACAACAGTAGATTTCCTCTACCAAATCCACGCAAAACCCTTTCGCATCTAAACCAATCCCCTCCCGTGGATCACTCGCCGCCGCCGCCGCCGGTATCTCACTGACCATCTCTCTCCTCCTTTCCTTGAACCGGAGTGTTTGCTTACTCTGATTTGCCGATCCGTCGTGGTGTAGATAGCCGTCGTGATGCTGTCCTTGTCGAGGGCGCTCGGGAGGCGGCTCTTCTCCGCCGCCGCCACCGCATCCGAGGCCGCCGCCGCCTCGACTTCGGTGGTGAGGAATCCGCAGAACCCCCTCGAGGAGTTCTTCGAGGTCGAGAGGAGCACCGAGGAAGACAAGCCTCCTCCCCACTACGGTATCCATACATCTGTCCCTCGCTCCCGCTTTCTTATATCCTGGTTGTGTCGTGGTTCACAAATTTGCACCGGATCTGTGTGAAATGCTCGTCGATTGATCGTATTTAGCACAGATGGTTGTGGAACCCTGCGACATTAGTCCAGATTAGCCAAGAATCACGCATTTACACTTGCTCTACTCTACGGCAAAGTGTGCCACCGAGTAGTTCTTGAAGAAACTAGCGACGCCGCCTACTCGGCCTACAATCTGTATCTGAATCTCTAGTCTGGTCTATGTAAGCCCCTTGTACAGATACCCTCTGCTGAAGCCGGTCTGGATGATTCTGTGTGCTCTCTAGTTGCTTCCTGCAATGCATATATTAGACATACCAGGAGATTAAGGCTTATGAGAAATTCCAAAGCTTATCTAATAGCAGATGAGCTCTGTTTGTTTCGGAGTTTATTAGAGACTACTGCTTGTTTACAAGTGATGCTTATCATGTCAGCATTTAGTTTTGAGTTTCGTTGGTTGCAGTAAGGCAATACTCAAATGTTCGTATGTTCTTGCATTGATACTGTGTTTGCTATTGATTTAACCATTGACAAGTCGGTGTTTCTTTATTGCCATGTCTTAGTTGTGTATCACTTTGCATTTAGTCTGGATGTTTAGGTACGAAGTTTTCTGCTATGAGCAAACAAAGTTACGCACTATCCTCGTCATTAAAACTTACCAGTGTTGCTTTTTTTATCATTAATTGGTAGGTCGTAGTTGGAAGGCTTCTGAATTACGCCTAAAGTCTTGGGACGACCTTCAGAAGCTGTGGTATGTACTTCTAAAGGAAAAGAACATGCTTATGACTCAGCGCCAGATGCTACATGCAGAGAACATGCGTTTCCCAAACCCGGAGCGCATTTGCAAGGTATATGTGTACTGCCACCTAACACCATTCCTCAAGCAAGCAACTACAAACTACCCAGTACTATTTTGGTTCTCAGTTCTGCATAACCATGTCCATGTGCAACAAAAGCTTAAGGAGTTCCAATTTAATCAAATAACTGCATCATACTTTCTGTAAGATGTTGGCTCATTCGATCTGTTGGATGGTAAGCCATGCCCACTGCATATCGAAATATTGTATTCCTGAACCCTGGCTTCTTGGTTTTATCGCACATTTCTTACTCTTGAGTTTTCACTGGAACATCGTTGCCAGTTACTAACAACTGAACCGGATAAAACATGTTCAACTTGGCGAAATTACCTTCTTTAGTGTTATTTTGCATAACTTTGCTTCACATTTAGCGCTAGATACCAACTACTTATGAAATAATGAGAAAACAGTCGGTCAACAATATATTGATGATCTATTTGATATGGAGATATGACCTGCATGTTAGGATAATATTTCCTCCCTGTGCTTATTGTCGATGCGACTTAAAATTTCTCGTCGGTGTGTACATCAGCGTATTTTTCATGGCATCTTTTCTGTTCCTCAAGCAGTACTTGAACGGTTGAACCATTGCATCATTGCCCTGCTTGTTAGGATAATATTTCCTCCCTGTGCTTATTGTCGATGCGACTTAAAATTTCTCGTCAGTGTGTACATCAGCGTATTTTTCATGGCATCTTTTCTGTTCCTCAAGCAGTACTTGAACGGTTGAACCATTGCATCGTTGCCCTGCTTGTTAGGATAATATTTCCTCCCTGTGCTTATTGTCAATGCGACTTACAATTTCTCGTCAGTGTGCACGTCAGCGTATTTTTCATGACATCTTTTCTGTTCCTGAAGCAGTACTTGAGCAATTGCATCATTGCTTCTTCACATAATTTCAGGTAAAGAAATCAATGTGTCGAATAAAGCATGTCTTGACTGAGAGGGCCATAGCAGAACCTGATCCAAGGAGGTCTGCGGAAATGAAACGGATGATCAATGCCCTTTGATTAACTTCCACGCTTAATGTTTGGGACTATTGGCTGAAAGGATGAGTAGCATTTAGAAAGATTTGCTTCTTTCTGTTGTATGTTTTTATCTCAAGCACCGTAAGACCGTACCTTTTTGGTATCCATGGAGACGCTCGCAACAACCTGCAATTGACATTACTGATCTCAGATCCAATAATTTTGATGTCATCCAGTTGTTATGGTACAATGTGAAATGCATGGCCATATATGAGTCTTGCAAATGAAAAAAAAAGGAAGGCTTCACTTTCATTGTCAATTTTAAGCACTCTTTTGAGCAGCTGCTTTCTTTAGCAGCACAATACAGTAGTTTGCTGATAGGTCCATGAAAAAATTGTGCATGGACCATTTTTCATGGACCAGAATCCCAGTAGGTCCATGGGGAAATTGCCTATAGTTTGCTGGTAACGTCCTTGTTGCCGGTCAAGAATTTGTTGCTGTCTGCAGGCCCAGGAACCATGTGCCGAGTGAGAGACTTGTGGCAGGAACTCGCCTATGCTGCTGTTGGAAGAGCAGCAAACCCGCTACAAAAAGATGGCACAACCGCTGCCTGCCTGCCTACCTCGAGAGTCGAGAGTTAATATGCTTCTGAAAATTTTGGCAAGACGGACCGACGGACGGGTACGGTTGCTTTCGGCCGTCCGGTGGTTAGGTCCGGCGAAATTAGTCGGTCGCCGGCCTTGACAAAAATGTGCCCGACAAATAGGGACATTTGCCGTCTGCGGGTAGTGGCTTCACCTTTTCCCAATCAGTCCACTAAACAAAAGGTTCATTACATATATAATTACATGGCAAATTCAATATGACTATATCAAGAAAATAATATATCCACTCTTACTATTACAGACCTCAAAAGATACATTTGTGTAAATAATCTCTCTATAACTATAACATAGCCTCTAGGACACCATAAAAAAGGGAACAACATTTTTTCAAAAAAAGCCTAAGTAACAACAAAGCATAGTATATACACTCTATACTTTTTCATACTATAAGTTTTAGGCTATGGATAACCAGCTATGATATTTTTATAGCCTTATTATTCACTGTTTGATACGTAACTACGAGACCGTCCATCATAAACCATGTATTTTCATTTTTTTTTGGAATGAAAATAATCCAGTTCAAATAACACCTTGATCCGATTTCAGATGGTTGTATTGCTCGCTTGGCGCGATGAGTGACCGGTTTTATCACATAGAATGACACGCTGGTCAAGTTCAGGTAAATGACAGGTAGAGCCTATATGGCCTTCTCTCCCTAATCAAAACAAAGAGGAAGGGAACTACAGAGGGCGGTGACTATGGAAGAACGCTGGGGAGAAGTTCTTATGGGGCCCATATGTCACTGACCCAACTTAGCCAGCGTGCCATCTTACATGATAAAACTGCTTACTTATCGCGCCATGCGGGGGTAATATCACCATACAAAATCGGGTTAGGGTGTTATTTGAACCGTGTTGCAAAATTTAGGGGGGGAGGCGTCAAATATCTTATTTCATAGTTTGGAGTGTTAGACGGATTTTCAAACAAAGTTTAAAGTATCATTTAGACTTATTTCTTTTAAAAAACTTCTAGGTTACTTGGGAATGGAATCTGCTCAGATTCACATTTTAACCAAATATGCCACAAAAAATGAAGACCCTACGTTAGGTGCATTGCGTTTGTAGGGTATTACTCCTCTCCATTCATTCAGAAGTCGTTTTAGCTACATAAAAAGATAGTGCAACCTACTTATCACTTGATACTGTTACCAGTACCAGTAGTACAACTACTACCATGTTAGGCTCCCACACGAAATGGAGTTAGTTAATCTATTTTGAGATCTATCTACCTGCTACTTATTATACTGATCTTTTTTTTAAAAAAAAAATCTCTCCGTGCTGTACGTGCAATTGACACGGCGACTCTGATTATCAAATATTGGTATGGTACTTTTGGTTTTTAAATTCTTCAAAAAGTCAAAATGATAGGACGATTTTTAAGCAATATTTTAAATCTTAAACCGTTTACGTTATTTACGTCAATGTCTATATTATCCATTACCATTTAAAAAATATAACTAATATCATCAACTGAAGTAAAAAAAAACTAGGGTCATTAACTCCTCCTTGCTAGGCAGCCGTGCACGGTCCCAAGACGAATGGCAGGATAGAAGCCACACGAAATGTAGTTAGTTGATCCATTTTGAGATCTATCTACCTGCTACTTATTATACTGATCTTTTTTTTAAAAAAAATCTCCTTACTGTATGAGTTTCTCTCCATCGTATGTCTACGCTCTCCACTGCTGTATGAAAAAAAATACAATTTAATATCAACTGCAGTAAAAAAAAACTAGGGCCATTAACTCCTCCCTTGGTAGGCAGCCGTGCACGGCTCCAAGACGAATGACAGGCCGATGGAAGCTACAAACAAACGCAAGCTCTGCCTCAAATGGGTCCCACGATAATTCAGGGTGCGGCATGATGTTATCCTAGATGTGGAATCGTGGTGTCAGGTCGCGCTAGCTATTACATAGACTAAAAAAATAGATAATTTATAAGAATGATTTTTTTGTAAAAAATAAGGCTTAATTATATAAAATGAGGAGTTTTACAAAAAATCAAGAACCGATGTGTAATTCAAAGAAAACCATAGGGTTTTATTCTGTGATGGGCAAATATGTTGGAATCTAGGTGATTAACAAATATGGTCGAAACATCGTGATTGACCAACAAGATCAAAACATTGTGGTCGACCAATATGATCGAAACATCGTGGTGGAAGGAAGGTGGTCGAAGAACGTGGTCGAATTAATGTGATCGAAATATCGTGGTCGAACCACTGTGCTTATCATCACGTGATCGGTTTAACGTATTGTTACAACGTGGTCGAAACATCGTAGTTGAAAAAACACGGTCGAAGGATGAGGTCGAAACGTCGTGGTCGATCCACGTGCTCGAACTAATGTAGTCGAAACGTTATGGTCGAACCGAAGTGGTCGAAACATCATGGTCGAAAATATCGTAGTCGAAACAACATGGTCGAATGAATGTGGTCGAAATATCGTTATTATCATAATATGGTCGAAAAATACCATGTTTAATTTGAGACCATATTCACCTTGACAACCTTAGTAATATTTAAATTACTATATAAATAATTGTAGAATGGTTCATTTAAAATTTTGTATTACTAAGTGACTTTGATATTTTGCCGATAGATTTATTTAAATTGTGCTAGGGTGAGGATGAATCGTGGAAAGCCACTAGATGATTGGAATCCACGACCTTACCTTACGAAGGAGGCTTGAGTAGATGGGTGGCAGTGCCGTAGAGCACCAAGGATCTGGGTGTAGATGGTTGTCTTATAGTGAAAAGTAAGGACTCAAACTTTATCCTGAGTAAAGAACACAGTAATTGCTCAACCATAAGTGTTGACTTATCAATCATGGTTTAGTAACTGTTCAACTCGATTAAATATCTATAGGAGGCAGGGGTGAAGGGGCGTGATATGGGAACGTCAAAACCATACTTAACAACGGTAGATCACACAAATCCGGCAGGGGCATTCCGCATTGGCCAGTGGATACCCGAGTTTGTGTGGTGTATAACCTATCGGGTAGAGGCTATATAAAGAATTGAGCAGTGAAACACTTTATTTTCTCAACTCAGTCGCACGCTAGCTGAAGTGTATCTATTACATGGCATTGAGAGTTTGAGAAATCTTGTAAGTAAAGCTGTGCAACTCTGCAGAGTAAAATAAATGGTATTCAAATACACCATGTTTCCGGTAAATGAAACTGTGTTTAATGGGTGATTCCAATAGCAAGGCATAAGTAATTTTCTTTATGTTTTAATATGAGTAAATTGAGTAATCAAGTGTTTAAACCCCTTTAATCTTAAGAAGCTATTGTTTTATGATTATTTTTTTAGAAACGTTTACAAATAAAATTGCATCCACACTCTCATTAATAAAACTAGTATATTTTCATCAATTGACAATCCAGGCAAATAGATAAATTAGGGTTTATCCATGTGGCTTGCTGATTACCTACTGTACTCAATCTTGCTTAATTTCAGCAGAACAGGTACAAAAGAGGAAAGGATACTTGCTAGCAGAAGGGCCTGTTGATTTGGATTAGGGGGATCCAATTTGTAAATATGTTCAAATTTAATCTAAGAGGTTCACCTCTTGTCCTCGAAAGAGGTTCTTCCTTTGAGGTTAAATAGGCAGTTAGTGTGTTCTTGTTTTGTCAACTGACAAGAAGGCGACACAACCAAAATGGGATCTGGTTTCCAGTTGTCTTTGACAAGACAAATCCCCACTGGGTGAAGTGAACTTCACTCGCTAGTGAAAGCAACCGAATCGCCGATGGCCATATGAGGGGCACTATGCACCCATGATAGAAAGAGAAATGTACTGAATGGCAGAAAGAGAAGGAGATTGTGTTTTCGAAGTGTGACAAGGAGATTTGGGTTACCAAGTGAAAGGAACCGCATCACTGATGGCATGTGTAAGGGGGTGCATGCTAGCTTGTGCGGTTGTGCCCAGTTAGTTAATGCTAGGGGTTGGCAAGTACTAGCTAAACCCCATTCAATGAATATATTGTTATATGTTGTGATTCGAATCTGATCGGGTCTGACTATTTTTAGCCGGGTCTTATCACTGCTGATCTTTTTGGCAACTTGAAGAGTCCGATTAGGTTGCTCATCAATACAAACTGGTTGAAAGTTATGATTAGGACCATCTTCATGTTCGTGATGAACTCTGTGCTGACTGGATTAGATATGGCACTTCCAACTACAACTCTTCACCATTATCTTCTGAGGCTACGTTTCATCTTCGAGCGGGGTGTTGTTCTCGTCTTCGAGAAGTTTATTGTTCTAGTTTTCGAGTAGGTCTATGTTTCATGCTGACTAGTGCTATATTCTTTTCTTTGCTAGGGAACGGTTGAGATACACCGAGGTTCCCCATACTTGTAATCTCTCCTCATATAGTGAATTCTGCTTTCATGCGTCTGTGGTTTTTCTGCAAGGGTTTTTCACGTTAAATCTATGTCTCCGGTTCTGTCGATAATTTATTTCTGTCATGCATTTTATAACAAATGGTATCAGAGCTCTAGGTTCAAAATCAAAGCTACTGTCTCAGGAGGAGGAGACTCCCAGAACAGCCATCACACGGACAAGGCGGACCGAGGTGCATCATTGAGGACTCACCTCGATTCTATTCTGCATCTCCACTCTGACTTGGCGCCAACCCACACCATATCGAGTGTCAACCGATGCTCTGCCTCAGTGACTGTTATAGAGCCAAGTTCACCAGTATCATTGCCCATGTCGCCTGGCGCCATGCCCTGGTGTTGTATTACACCACATTTGTTGATGATCTTCTGCCTCAATTGATCATCATCTTCCGACTATTAGACTGTTGGTAATGCGAACTAGTCGGGAATCTGTGTTGTCAGCTCTGCATGTTTTTTGTTGGAGGTAGAGTTTCATTGCAACTTAAGATGTTATGCCTATTATCGATAGTATCCATGCGAGATTAATCATTGGTGATTTCTTCGATGATTCATTATCTACTATGGGTTACTGATCCACACATATAGAGTCTAAGACAGAGTTGTAGGTTTTCAACACCATTTGGGAGGAGACTTTGAGAAAAAAAATCAATATCAGTTATGGGGATATCTGAATTTGGTGTTTCATTCACCGTTTGGATATATTGCAATTTGAATCGCTTACGTGACCATTATGCGGTTTTGGCAATATTGATTCTCAGAAATTTGATGACACCCTGATGGTAGCGAGCATAATATATACTCTCCAGAGTTTTGTTGTTTCAAAGTGAATGTTTTGCTCCAATTTCAGTGTAGGACGAATGATTTAAGTGCAAGAAGGAGCTTATTTTTACGTGGATACTACAACGTTTTTCAATTGTCACAACTCGATACGAGGGGTCTACTATAATTCATACTTCATTGATGACACAAGAGTTTTTTCATCTAGACAATTTTACAGGAGTAGTTTCGACCATATCATGGAATTCAGATACATTTGAAGCCAATAGTTTGATGCGCATGATAGCCATACATGCAAGTTGCTCTTTCAATAAGTGTTGTTTGTCAAGTTTTGTGTTCTAGGTGAAGTATGTCAGATTTCATGATATAAGTTCTTCACTGTCTATCTAATGTCACAAGTGATGTTTTGGTTTATGTCATTCGACGATTGATCATTTGTTTCAGGAGGTTAGTTGCACAGACTCAGACTTTGATTTGTTTGTTTGCTTTATTAATAGTTGTGTGTTTAGATCTGTTGATGACTTGCTCAATTTTGCTTCGCGAGAAACTTTTGGCTAAGACTGATATAGTCTTACTCATTGGTTAGTCCTATGGACTTCGAACACACAATAATAATTGATTGTGAATTATGATTTGAGGATATTTAATTTGTTTTGGCTATATGAGTAATTCGACTTAAGATAGACATCATTGTATTTTGTGATCTGCATCTGGTCGAATTCGATCACTTCTAGTTGGGTCCGACTACTACTAGTATTTTCGACTACTTGAAGAGTCTGATTAGGTTTCGCTTAGTAATGTGAACTGGTTAGAGATTATGATTGAAAAATCTTCGTGTCCATAATGGACTGCACCAATTGGATCTGACGTGGTGTTTCTGGCTATAACTCTTCATCGTTATCTTCTAAGTCTCTGTTTTGTCTCCGAGCGGGGTGCTGTTCCCGTCTCTAAGAGTGTTACTGTTTTCGTTTCTGAATAGTCTTTGTTTCATTGCTGACTAGGGCTATGTTCCTTTCTTCACTAGGGACTCTGTTCTCTAGCCACTAAATGTAACCTTGTAGCTACACAGTTGAGATAGTCGAAGTTTTTCGTGCTTGTAATATCTCGTTATATAGTGAATTCCGTTTTCGTGTGTCTATAATTTTTCTACAATGATTTTCTACCCTAAATTTGTGTCTCCAGTTTTTTTGATCATCTGTTTCTGTATGCGTTTTATAACACGTGTGATAGTGGCATCATCTTGTATTCTTGTTCGTACTATATATTGCGATAAAAACACACTTCAAAATAGCATATGTATTTCTGAGGCGACCGTTAGGCCTATGTCACAGAATCACCGAATGCAAAAAGGGTGTTTGTGCAAAAGACGCCACATAAGCCATCACCTTCAGGTGCAGTGTAATTTCAATTAGCTACAATATAATTTTAACCATAAACTACTATTTTTCAGCCTAATTGAGCAGGGCCTACCTGCAAGAGATGAGAAGAAAAAGGAATTCTCTGATGATTGGAGTCGTGAGCATATAAAACTAGAAGAGAAATGCAACAATATATATGCAGTGTGTTACTTGGCCCAGCTCAACAGAATCGCTGGCTTTTGCCAATAGCCCGGCTCTAAACTCTCCACGTTTGTGGCGTGTGCTGCAGCAGCTCGCAAGGCAAGCGACCGAATCCTCTCTGCTCCGACGACTCGATCGAGCTTGCAAGCTGGGTGGTGGTCGACGGCGGCGACGGGCAATACGTACGTACATGGGCAACTCCCTGTGGTGCGCCGGCCTCGGCAAGCGGCTGGCGGCGGCGGCGAGGGACGGCGACGAGGCAGAGGCGCGTCGGCTGCTGGAGGGCAACCCTGGGCTCGCCCGGTGCACCACCTTCGGCAACCTCAACTCGCCGCTCCACCTTGCCGCCGCCAAAGGCCACCACGAGGTACGCACGCACGAACGATCACATGCCTGCGCACGTGCATGTCCGTTCATTGCACTAGCTCGCTCGCTGATCGTCTGATCAAAGCTGCACGGTCGATGTGCTCTAAGATTTCATTGGTCAAACAAGACGCACATATATTGGGTATGTTCTTTTTGACTGCGGTTTCTAATTTTTTTGCTACGGTTTATGATTTTTGGGCTGTTTGTATGAGAGATTACAGAGTAACAGAAACCCACGTAGCGTGAGTTTATTTTCCTTATTCAAGAAGGGAAAGTTTGTCATATGTCATAAAAAAAATATCAGGCGATATGACAAGCGTGTTTGCCCCTTAGTTTGGTGCTACTTGAATTCGTAACACCAATCATCTTGAACTGTGTGGTCTATAGCAGATTAATTACGTGCATTTCAGTCTACTCGAAGTTGTACCCGAGTAGTACGTATAGACAGCCATAAAAGAAGCTGAAATGAATTCCTAGAAAACAAAGTGAAAAGAAAGACAGTAGTACCGGTAGATCCCATATCTTTATCCTTTTTATGTTTTTTAAAAGAAAAAACTTACGAACGGTATATTGTTTCTTCCTTCGCCGATGGCATAGCACAGCCTCCTCTTCCTCCTCCCCGCTGCCTTCGGCTCTGGATCTAACGAAGTGTCGGATTCACCACGTCTCCCTGGATATCGAGGGAGGCCAGGGATGCAGTGGCCCGCCGGTGGGCGGTGGCAGAAGGCATCGGGCTGCGGCAGAGGGAGGAACGGGTGAGACAGCGGCACTGTAGATATTAGGTTGGATAGGGTGATGGTGGCGAGGTGATGAGGCTGCAAGATCGTCGCTGGCCGCTAGTGGTGGAGGAGGGATGTGGATCTGCTCGTGTCAGATAAAAGAGGGAGGAAACGACGATAAAAGAGAGGGGGAGGGAGCGGCCAGGCAGCTATCTCATTGGATCCCAATCCAAGGAAATAGCCTTGGGTGGTAGCCCTCTTTTAAAAATCATCTCGGATTTTTTTAGGCTCGTAAGTAACATGTCCTCCCTAGCTTTAGCCCCAGTAGATGGATGCATGAGGTGACAGGAAGCCTAACAAATAGGAGTCCTTTATCTTGCCAGGCAACACAACTCTCTGGTTTGTGACAAAAATGAATGCAAACGCCGCCATTAGAGCGATGTAACATCATACGCAAGTGGCCCAGCACGTAATTGAATTTGGAGTTGGGTTACTGTCATGCTGACGTGTGATTTGTATTAGTAGATCCAACTTCTCACTCGATTTCCTTTCAAGTTTAGGAACGCAAAAGAATCTACTATAAATTTCGCAAGGAACAGATTATTTAGGCTTATAAACATGCGGATCATTACAGATCAATTTCTCTTGGACTTGTTTGTGACTAAATCAAGATCACAAAATTATTAGGAAAACTATATATGTGCACAAGTTGTTCTCCATGCATACTAATCGTAAAGCCTGGCTGCTAAGTTTTTGTCCACGTTTCCTAGTGGTGTGGTATTTGGCTGAAATGATACTGTAGCAGTTGTTAGTTTTTTCTGATATATTCAATTAAAAAAATAGAGAAAAAAGGAAAAAATAAAAAAAATACACCGTTATATCTTCATGAATAATATATATAAAAAAGAGAAAAACAACACACATTCCAAATAGCCTTTTGGATTCTGGAAAATAGAAGGCATAGTTCGCATCAAAAGACCATCAAAAGAAAAGGGACGCGCGTACTTACGCCTTTGACAATTCAGACGAAAATTAGCTGCTCACTGTTCTAGAAAATGAAAAAAAATACACTGATCATAAATAGTTGGGACATTTGCTGTTTCTCTTAATATAATCCACATGTTCTGAATTCTGATCAGCCTTAACCAACTTACTGTGCACAGATTGCTGCGTTGCTGCTGGAGAATGGAGCGGATGTGAATGCGAGAGCGGATGTGAATGCGAGGCCCATATGTGGGCAGGTGAGTGAACAGTGGCTAGCTGGATTGCACAGTTGATCAGTTTTCTGAATCACATGAGTAATTTCGATCTCAACAAACTATGTCAGTTCTTGTTGCTGACTTGTTGAAAGAACTCATCAATGCAATGCTGCTCATATTTTTCACATGCAAATTGACTGAAGACGCCGTTGATGCAAGCCTGCCGCTTCGGTCACTCGGAGGTGGTTCAGACGCTACTGGTTTTCAGATGCAATGTCAGTAAATTAACTCCTGGACACTTGTCAAGCTACTGTTCATATGGTTCTTGCAGATTAATTGCGTAATGCAACGCTTAAACAAGTGGTATTGCTGCCTACATGGTTTGATTTTGATTTTTTTTTACTTGTGATCTTTAATCGAAGGTGTCGGGGATGGACAACCTCAGCAGCCGGACGGCCCTGCATTTTGCGGCGGCCGGAGGGCACGTGAAGTGCGTCAGGCTACTGCTAGCGGACGCCGGCGGCGACAGAGACGGGTAAACATTGGATTCAGGTGGAACATTTCCATTGACACCGATAGTCTCATGATGTCCAAACAGCTTGGTAGCATTGATCTTTGCTTAACTTGCAGGTTCGTGAACAAGGCGGCCAGTGGCGGCGTGACGGCGCTCCACCTCGCCGCGCTGCACGGCCACGTCGACTGCGTCCACCTGCTCATCGACGAGCACGCCAGCCTCGCCGCGCAGACGCTTCCCAGCGTCGCGTCGCCGATGGGCTCGATCGGAACCGGGAGCACACCCCTGCACTACGCGGCGTGCGGGGGCGAGGTGAAGTGCTGCCAGGCAAGTTCTTGATCATCCCTTTGTGTTTATGATCATTACAACATTCCTTTCTCCTCCATTGAATGACACAAACGTGCTGTTCTCCTTCAGATCCTTGTGTCAAGAGGAGCAGATAGAACAGCCGTCAATCGCAATGGGTAACTTAGCATTCGGTCTCCTCCATGTTCAATGCCATTCCGTTCATCGGCGTTTGAGGACGGACGTGTCAGTGAGATACTGAGTTGTAAATCCTCAAACGCAGGTGAACTCAGTGGCAAATCAAATCCTCTTTTTTTTTTTGCAAGTATCACTGCTCGAATTTGAGACTCATTGCTGCAAGAATTCCGGTAGTCAGTTGGCTTCCGCTCGACGTCGCGAGGATCTGGGGCTGCAACTGGCTTGAACACGTGCTCTCTCCGAAGTCACTTCTGCCGATACCCAAGTTTCCTCCGTCCGGTTACCTCTCCCTGCCACTCACCAGCCTCGTCGACATAGCAAGGTTCTCGCTACTGTTTGTAATGCACTGAATTTTTGTAGTCCCTTCGGATTAAGATTTTGCGTGGTGGTGAGCTTGCAGGGAGTACGGTCTGAGCTCGTCGTTGGAGCTTTCAGACGGCATTGATGAAGCCGATGCCTGCGCAGTCTGCCTGGAAAGACCCTGCAATGTTGCTGCCGAAGGTTTGTTCAAACAAACAATTCTTCAGAATTGCATTTCATGGGACAGTAGCGGCAATTGACAAATAATCATTTCATGAGATGCTAATGTAGTTTTCTCCTGAAATCTGCAGTTTGCGGGCATGAACTCTGCGTAAAATGCGCGCTCGATCTCTGTTCAGTGGTCAAGGCGTACGAGGAGCCCGGCATCGCCGGCTCAATCCCGTGCCCCCTCTGCCGGAGCGGGATAGCTTCCTTCAGAAAAACCGCAGCCTCTGTACCCAACCATCCTGACCTGAACCTTGGCTGCAGCTCCGGCCACTGCAAGAAGTGCAGTGGCGACCATGGGGCTTCCGACCTGGAGAAGAATTCTGTGAGCTCCTGCCGGTCTTCTAACTGCCAGAGCTACGACGACGGCATGAATTCAGAGGTCATCCTTCCCCTGTACTGTGCTCCTTTCACCTCCTCTGCCATCTTGTCCTGAGATGTGGCCAGAGCTGCAGCTTGAAATTCGCCGGACATAGAGAAGTTGGCTCCGTAGAAATTTGCACACAGCAGTTTACTTATGTGTTGCGATAGGAGTATACGTACATACATACAGACAGACAGACCATTTGATTTGTTGTGTTGTTGATGACTTAATGCTAACTGCATTGGCATCTTCAGGTGGTATACACGGACAGTTTTAGCTCATCAGGAATGGTGGGTGGGTGTGTTTGTGCTGCAATTGTAGATAGACATACCGGATACAGATTGGTCTGTAGAGTGGCTGTAGTCTGTAGAAAACATGTAAAGGCCTGGCTTTGTGTAGGATCCAAGGTGATGATTAGAGAGGGTGAATAAGAGCTCTCTCTCTCTCACACACACATATGTGTATATATGTGTGTGTGTGTATATATATATATATATATATATATATATATATATATATATATATATATATATATATATATATATATATATATATATATATATATATATGACCTCCGTTGTCCACAGATTTGAAACACGCCACGGAAGATCAAGTACATGAAATCTACAAGCTAACTCTACAAAAACTAAGCCCAAACACTCCTCTAGCAGTCTTACCGTTTGGTCAGTATGATCGCAGGTCACGACCGGTTGGATTGTTCGACCGGTTTGATCAGTGCCTTGGGCCGGTCTGACTGGAGTTTCCAGAGAAGCAAGAACAGCTCAGGATCAAATCCTCAAAAGGGCCAATTCAAAAACTACAGCTCCAAATCTTTTAAAATTTGGTACAAACCTTCACAAGGATGTCAGAACCTATTCTAACCAAAAATCAAGAAGATCAATGTTAAGGTCTGACTGTAGGTGCTGCCATGCTGGTGCAGTGATTTTGGCAATGCAGTGAGTCAGTGACTGTTGTGCAGTGATGTTGTAGATGTAGTGAGTCAGTGACTATTGGTGCAGTGATTTTGTTATGAACTCTGAACCCTGAATGTTCTGATTGCTAGATGCAATGTTGTAGTCTTGTAGATGCAATGTAACTTTGAATGTTGTAGATGCTAAAATATCATATTGTAACTCTGAACTCTGAATGTTGTTATGAACTCTGGACTCTGAAATTAGAGCATGCTAGATGCAATGTTGTTATGAACTCTAAACACCGAATGTTTTGATTTCTAAAATCTCATATTGTAACTCTGAACTACAGTTTTATTATGCTCTGATTGCTAGTTGCTAGATGCTCTTATTATCTTCTTGATTCTCCAGGCTGTGCGTGTGCTCCTCCACTAACTCGATTCCCAATCAAATTTCCAAAGGAAAGAATCGATTCCGAAATCCCAATCATGTTTCGGCCGGCACAAGTTCTTTTTACACTCATAATTAAGCAGGAGCGTTTGCTTCTCGTCATTCCGACCAGGGAAAACTTTTTCATTGGGAGAAAAAATTCGGGGCCAGGCGAAACGAACGAAATAACGAAATTTCGTTGATTTCGTTCCAATTTCGGACAAAAATATTCAAAATTTTGATGAAATTTAACCAAAATTTGAATGAAATTTGGACAAATTTTAAATAGGGCCAAATTCGGCCAAATTTTCTCTGAATTTAATACCTTTCGCTGGGGACGAAAGAGACGAAATTTCATCCGAAATACGAAATTTCGTACGAAATTTGTAACCCTGATTCCGACAGGGAAGCGTGTGGCATCGGCGTCTGTGCTGAGCTAGCAATGGTCATCACCGAAATGCTAAACAATTGAGACCAACTCTAATGTGCCAACGAACACATGGATAAGCACTTGGATCCGTCGATGTCACAATCAAGTAGCAGCCATTTACAATTACGACGTACATACATACACGTAGCCACATGTATGATCCAGTTGGAAACGGATCTTCTGACGTTGAAGACCAAAGTCAGAGAGTACTGAGTTTCATGCGCGAAGCAAGCGCGGAGAGGCAGCACAAAGTCCACCGTTTTTCCACGGCTAGTCGCCTCCTCCTCAATCAACTGCTCCGGCCTCACCGCGACGTCCCCCCGCCCACGGCACCCCCACCACGGCCGCCGCCGCGGACGCCCCGGACACCGGTATGCCCATCGCCACGCGGCACCACCCCGGCTGCGCGGGGGCTGACGCCGCGAGCCGCGCGTCGACGTCGCCGAGCACCCGCACAGCCAGGTGCACGACGCCGCGCCCGGCCGGTCCCTCGCCGCGGTGCGGGCACCGCAGCGAGTAGCTGATTCTGCGGAGCGCGCCCGGCGGGCGAAGGCCGTCGAGGACGTCGGCCGCGGGGATCCTGCACCAGCCCAGCGGCGTCGCGCCGACGAGCCGGCAGCTCGCCTCCGAGAACGCCGCCACGTGCACGTCGTCGCGGCCCTCGAGGAAGTCCGCGCCCACGGGGAGCACGAGCGTGTCGTCCCACTGGTGCTCGCCGGCGCCGGAGGCCCCCGCCGCCACGGCCGTGCTGGAGGCGAACGTCGCGGACGACACCGTGACGTAGGGTCTCAGACGGCGGGGCAGCGGCGAGTAGGACGGCGGCAGGCGGAGCGACTCCGCGGACAGGACGGTCACCTCCAGCGCGACGCCTCCCCTGCCGCCGCCATCGCCGGCGTTCTTGGACATGAACCGGAACGACGACATCGCGCGCGCACGCGCACACAATCGCTCACGATAAGTGGTTGGCGACGGAGGCGGCGAGGAAAAGGGGGACGGTTCCCTGCTGGTTTATATCCATGTGTGGATCGAAGGATCCATCTCATGGGCAAGTAGTAGGGAGGTGGGAGGAGGACGAGGAGTAGCTTCTTGCATGGAGCGCGCGAAACCGCAGAGAAGGTTAGCGTGAGGCTTTGTTTTCACAGTAGCTTGGCGCGCATTCTTGGCGTCTTCGTGCTGGCTACGTGTTACCGGCCGTGATGGAGTCTAATCCAGATGGTTAAGGGATTCTTCTTTTCGATTTTTAAAAACTAGTTTTTTATTTTTTCTATAGTAATTAATTTTTAAATAAAATATCTTTTTAAAACAACATCTATAAGTTAATTATAGTACACACTATAGCGACTTTGTTTATATCTATTAAAATTACATGTGAGTTTCTGTTAGTCTATATCCTCTCATAATCAGTTTAAAAGTCATAAGCTATAGCATAACCTATAAACCAAACCTAATTGGATGGGTCGGCCGGCCTCGTAAAAGTTTTTGAACGGGACTGCTGGTTTGGGCTAACTTTGTTGAATAGCTCAAAATCAAACCGTGAGAATTCCAAACAGGAACGGCTGCTGAATCCTCGTGGAATTGGAAAAAGGATGACTTCTCGTATAAGTTATTCATTTTTAATAACTTCACCAGACGTGACGGGTCAAATCCAGTTTGCACAAGTGTACACCTTTGCTTTTTTGACGAAAAAAAAGAGGGACTCGAGTAGACTTTAGTAGGAATAACTTTCTTTGTTGAAGATATTACGTCATCCATCGTTACATCATCCGCATGATGATGGCATCCAAAAGTGAGCTGTGGGTCATCAACCTGCAAGGCGCCGCTTGGGAAAAGGGATTTTTGTAAGAACTGAGGCTCTCTTTTTTTCCTGATTATTCCTGTGAAAATTGAATTGTCTTCTGTGAAATTTTCGTAAAATTCATGTGAAAAATGGATTGTCTTCTGTGAAATTTTCGTAAAATCCAAGCAAGGTCCAAAGCAGTTCAATTTCCAGAGAGTGGTTGGGAAAACAATTATAGCTCGAGGTCCATCTACGGGAGAAATGGTGGGCTTTCCTCCAAGGGTTCTCCCGAGACTCGGCCCATGACGCAGGCCACCTCCAAGCCCAGGCCCACAACTCGCGCTTTCCAATCTCCTGATCCACGAGACACGCACGCGCACGCCACGTGGCAACTCCTCCCCTCTCGCGTCTTCTCCTGTCCGTGTTCTCTCTCTTCTACCTCGAGCCGGCGATCCAGGGGAGGAAGAGGCCGAGAGGAAGGAAGCAAAGCTCCGAGAACCTCCCGCACGGAGGGCGTCGGCCATGGGTTTCTGGGTGACCACGCTCATCTTCCTCCTCGCCGGCGTCGCGGCCTCCCTCTTCTCGCTCCTCTGCTGCAATCGCGGGCCATCCACCAACCTGTACGTGCGGTCGCCTCTCTCCCCGATTCGCTTCTGCTAGTTCTCGATCCTGTGTAGTATGTTTGGGTCACCTTTGATTTTGGTCTTCAGCCTAGGGATTTGGGATCCGGGGGTAGATTTGACCCTTGGATCGCGGTGATTTGGTGGGTTTTGATCTAGATTCAGGATGAATGATTAGGTCTAGAGCATGGTTATTTGAGATTCATTGGTGGATGTCTCGTCGACATTGCGTGATCTTTTTTATCGGACAATGCTAGGAGCGGTTGGATCGATGGGTAGCGATCTTGGGCTATGCTCGTTAAAAAACGCAGCTTTGTGCTAAAAATCCTACCTTGTCCTATAGAGTTGGAACATTTGCCGGTAATTTCTCTCCTAAGATGAATTTGGTAGCTGAGTTTGGCTCTATACTGCTAATTCGAGCAGCTTTTACAAATTTTGCACACGCATCACCACAGCTGTCAGTGCACATGAACTCTATCGAAGGCCAAGTGACTAAATTGGCACGAACTGTGTAGACAAGGACCACACACAATTTTCTCCTGGAAATCATGAAACCAGTTGGTGGTTAATCTTGTAGAACTGTAGAGGGTCAATATGATTTGTAGAACTGTATTAGGCTATTAGCTCAAATCTCTCAAGGTTAGTGTCCGGTCTCATTAGAACTTTGACATGGTATAGCCTTGGGTTAATTTATATGGGTTAACTCAAAATATGTGTATTCGCTACTTTTTCGTCCTGCCTGCAATCAATCCTTATTTAAGACAGTGTTTATCATTATAGAATTGTGAAGAAAAAATGTATTTCTGGTCTATTCAGTTTATGTGATGGCTGTTGGGATTGATTACTACAGTGGTTGCACTAATGTGCTCTTGCAGCTGAATATCCACATTGTTCAGCTTCTTTATTACTCCGCTGTGATTGCATTTTTTTTTTGAACTATTCCAATCTTCACCCAAAGTTGGCAAGATTTTATCCATGGTTTGTGGTTGTGTTTCAATTCTGCTGTTACTTCCTGGCCATCCTTATCTTTGTCTTAAGCAAATTTGGGACATTTAAATCTTGAGCTTCATTATATGTCCTTTAATTTTAAGCTGATTTATAATTTTATATATGCCCACTCACTTTTGACAACGTATTGGATATTTAAATCTTGAGCTTCATTATATGTCCTTTAATTTTAAGCTGATTTATATATGTCCAATCACTTTTGACAACGTATTGGATATTTAAATCTTGAGCTTCATTATATGTCCTTTAATTTTAAGCTGATTTATATATGTCCAATCACTTTTGACAACGTATTGAATTAACTTTGGTGACTCTTGTTATGCAGATTCCATTTGACCTTGGTTATTACAGCTACAGTTTGCTGCTGGATGATGTAAGTTCTGAGCATTTTTTCATTTAAAATTTTGGTTTCTTTATCCAGCTTAGTTTACTAAGAAAATTTTACCCCAGCAATCCGCTATTGCATTGCTTGCATGTCAAAATTTCTATTGCTACTGTAACATGAGGAGCACAAATGTCAAACCAGCATGCTACCTGACATTTTATGGTGTATATCCTATTTTGAATCGCACTAGGATGCCATTCTTGCATTTACTAAATGTATTCTTGCAAGGTCAAGATTTTTTTCAGACTCAAGCCAAATGTGAAGCGATGACTAATAATTCTAGTAAATATACAACAAGTGGGTTTGGTTGTAGGTTGTAACTGATTCTGACATGTAGTTTGTCTCCACTGTTTCTTGTGCTCTGCATGTGTGCATGTCAATCCTATTAATCAGGCTAACAAATATGATGTGTTGAGGAGATTATTATGCATTTAGTTTGGGTATAAAGACTCCCTAGTCTCATTTACCAAGGTTGAGAAGTGTGTAGTATTTAAGTAAGAAAACAAAATATTTATTTGGTGAGCGACAACTTCATTTAAAAAAAAAACTTTGAATTTTTCCTTGCTATAGTTGTCGTGCAATTTTATTATGGATAGTTCATTGTGATTTCGTGAAAGAGGTAGAGACATAGCTCGCAATTTCTTGCAGCTCCTTTTTAAGCTTTGATATCTGGGTTTCTTTGTTTCAGCTCCTACTCCCATGATTTCATCATCCCTGCATAACTTCAGTTTTGCTTGATCAGCCCCACCGTTTTTTAGAATAGGAAGAACAACATTAACTGAAATTAAATATCTAGGAAAATCTGAATTTATTTTCAAAATGTAAGAATGCCACTGGAAATTCCTATGTCCTTTTGGACACTGGCACAGCTGGAGTCCCACTGCCTCACCTGCCAGACAAGTGATAACTGTGTTGCCACCCTTCTCCATGGACGCCAATCATGTAACACCAGCCAGCCAATAACAATCCCAGGACTACAGGAGCAAGCATGTCTTGCCAACTATATGCTTGTTGATGTATCGTCAGGTGCATGCGTGCGGCTCAGTGACTGTGTGCTGGGTATGGCGACACTGCCTAGATCTCCTCCGAGAAAATGCTGTACAAGTTTCACATTTAATTTAGGATGGCCACAAGAGTTTCCCAAACTTTGCAATAAATAATTTGATCGTTCGAAGAGACATAAATGGTTCCTCTAGTTGTAAAAATTGTAAAAATGGATTTTGTTGGCTCTGGGATCATTTAGGCTTGATGCGACTCATGCTTGTGTTCCTAATAGATTGATGGGCCACCCAGACAGCTGGACCCAGTACCCACACCTTGGTCATACTTATTTAACCTTATTGACTGTGAGATCTTGCTCTGTCAAGCATGTTGTTCTTGTACTGAATAATTGAAAGGGTTTGATTTTAAGCTTATCAGATTAAACAATCATCATGAAAAAAGTCATAGCTACCTATGCCTTTGGACCTTGAAATCATTGCTGCTGTTTGCCTAATGCTGAAGCGAGAAGACAATGTTTTGAGGGACTGGGAGAGGAGAGGAGTGAGGACGCGAGTTTCACAGGTTGATGGAGGGTCGTTTGCATTGCCACCATTCTCTAGGCAGTTTAGATTTTCGTACTTTATTTAAATTCTATTACTGTGTTTCCTATATTAGAAAAATTGGCCAACTCCATCCTTGATGTCTCAACTCCCCTTTGGTTCACATCCTGTATGTCTCAGCTATCTTTTGGTAACCATCCGTTAATGTTTCTCTGCAGGTGGGCAATCGTCTATCTTGCGCAGCTGAAGCCTTTGATCAACCCCATCCTGAGCGGGGAGTGAGCTGTGTGTTTCAACATTTAAAATCCAGTCATGCTGTATCATTATTCAGTCGAGAACTTTTATTCGTTTTGGTACAACTGAAATAAAGTACTGCTGTGAGATTTTGCTACTCTTCCTCCAGACACTGTGATTAGTGTATGAAATTGTATTATATACACAATAATTCTATTTATCCATGCTGCCCCGTTGTTATTATCTGAATGTCTAATCGCGGATTGCGGACCTTGTTCATTCAGAGTTTACCTGAGATAGCTACCTTCTGAATTGGAGGTTTGGAACATAAACTACCTGACATAATGCGGTGTTTCAATGGGTGGTTTACAGCTTAAATTCTAGAGTAGTCGTGCCGAGCTGTGTGACCAGTTTGTTTAAGGGATTGCACGTATGATTGGCTTAGGTTGTGGTAATTTAGCTGGGAGCAGTTTACTTGCTTCTAGGGCTCTTCACATCTCTGTAATTGCTTGCTGTGCATGAGCAATCGCCAAACATAAATGAAATCTCGCAAAATTAAGGATGGGCGAAATTATAACCGGAAAATCTTCAGGTTAGAAAGTGCCAGTACAGGCTTTCGATCTCACATGCAAATACCAACGAATTAAGTTGAATTGCAGCGACGAGCGCGTGCTTTCGATCTCACATGGTCTGCCCATGGGCCGCGGCAGGAAAGAATCCCAGTTGTCCAAACCGGCCCATATTGGAAGACAAAAAGCCCAGACCAACCCGGCCCATTTCCGACTTCCCTTCGCGGCCATTTCCCTTCCTCGCCTCGCTCTGCCGACTCAGTCCCACCCAGATCCATTCCACTGCGGTATCCACCTACCCATCGCACCAACCAACTCCGGCGATGGCCATCCCCCTCCCCGTCCCGCCGGCCCTCCTCCACGCCACCGCAGCCCTAGCGCTCGCCGCCGTCGCCCACCTCCTCCACCTCCCCTCGCTCCTCCTCTACTCCCTCCACACCTACATCCACCCGGACGCCGTCCCCTCCACCACCCCCCGCGCCGTCCTCCGCCCGCCCAACACCGGCTCCGGACCTTCCAAACGCGGCGGCGCCCTCGCCTCCTCCTTCGACGAGGGCTCCA
Source organism: Bonia amplexicaulis (assembly GCA_036346245.1). NCBI lineage: Eukaryota > Viridiplantae > Streptophyta > Magnoliopsida > Poales > Poaceae > Bonia > Bonia amplexicaulis. The sequence continues at coordinate 22,752,484 of CM070750.1, read as the reverse complement.
ACTCCGCGCAGCTCTACCGCCTCCGCCTCTCCCACGGCACGCTCGCCTCCCGCCCCCACTTCGCCGACTACCACCTTGCGCTCCTCCTCCCGCTCGCCCTCCTGCCCCCCGCACTCCTCCTCCCGTACTCCGCGGCCTCCCCGCTCGCGCCGCTGCTCCCGGTAGCCTTCCTCTTCGTTGCGCTCCTCCGCCTCGTCATGCTCCCGTCCCCGCGCCCCGCCCACCTCGCCTCCGCGCTTGGCGTGCTCCTCGTCGCCACGCTGCTCTCCTCCAGCCCCTTCGCCGGCGCGCTAGCCTCCCTCGCCGCGTTCCCCGCCTCGCGCTTCGCGCGCGCGTTCTGGCTCGGCACCGACCAGCTTCGCACCGGGCTCGCCGTCCTCGCTTCCTCCGCCCCCGCGCGGCTACTCCTCCACCTAGCCGTCCTCGTCTCCTCCGCAGCTTCGATCCTCCAGTTCTGCGGGTTCTTGGACGGGCCGGAGCGGGAGGTGAAGCTCCTCGCGGCCGCGGCGGGGCTACAGCTGCTCGCCGCGCGGGCTGCCGTGCAGATGTACCTCAATGAGGCCGTGTTCTGCTGGTACCAGCGGCTGCACGTGAGCCGCTCGCCGGACACGGAGTACGGCCGCGCCAAGGTGTTCCTGCACAACCACCACCTCTGCGCGGTGGCCACGCAGTTCGTCGCGCCGCCACTGCTCGTTCTATCTCTTCTGGCACTGTGGCGGGTGCAAGGCAAGGACTTCTTTGAGGGCGTGCAGGGGCTGGACTGGCTTGTTGGGTGGTCGGTTGCCATGGAGGAGGCAGCATTGCTTGCAGCCCGTTGGGTTGTGGCGGTGTGGTCGGCGGTGACTGTGGGCACGCTGGTGGGCTACAAACGTGGATGGTTGTTTGTCTTGTGATCAATTCTTTCTTGGCTTGTTTCTGCGTGGATGGAGTTGTATTTGATAATTGATAGAGCGACATTCCACGCTGGATTGCCGGAATTTTGGTAGCACGGCACAAGTTTTTGGTGTGCACTTCTTTGTCCGAAGATCAATGTTGGATAATTTTTTTCGATTTTCTTGTGTCTGTTCTTTACTGGAGGAGCAATTTCAGATCAGATCTTTTATAATGTTGAGCACAAAACTGACTGGTCAGTCACCCTGTTGTGTTCTCACTGTATCCTCTTTCATGGAGATCAATGAATCATTTGTTTTTCAGTTGTAGTGAATATTGGAAGATAACTTACTGTATGTTTTTAAGTGGCCAAATGCAATTCTAGACATACTGAAACATTATAGCCAGTCCTCCAAGCTATGCTTAGAGGAAGTCTAGATGTGAAATTGCCACATTAGTTGCGAATCCACATGTCGTGAGACAGCTCATCATGGCTTCACAATTTCACATAGCAATGCTTGTACTCCATAATGTTTTCTAGTTCAATTCACTTTCCCCACGTATATATAACAATTCGGCTATTATACTTCATATCTGATACAGAGTTCATATATGAAGAAGCAATGGTCCTTCATAAATGGAAAGTAGTTTGAGCTGCCAAGCTCATATTTTGTTTGCAAGTGAGCGTTCACATATGCACCTGGTCCTTGAAATTTCAAGAATTTAAAAGGTTTTCTGAATTTGCCATGAAATAGGTGCTCATCCTGTTCCGAGTTCTGACTTCTTAGTGTACTGATCATATCAGGGTGTGATCTGAATTGCGATTCTTCGCTTCCCTAACGCATCTACCTTACAAACATGCTTGTTCACATTCCAGTTGCACAATTGTTAGATTTCAATGTGAGCTACTGTATGCTGATTACTTCTATCCTTATTTTCTAATCAGCTAATCCGCTTTGCAGTGTTCAAGCTGCTTTCATATTGTCACACTGCATGATACTAATCCACGGGATAAGTGTGGTTCTGTCTAGATTAAGCAATATTGATGCTTACTCCTTTCTGATTTCTGAACAAACAGTGAATTTGGTTTTCCATCTCATCTTTGAGTTGTTTCTCGGTTGGTGTGGTTCAGTATGTACAGTGAGCCAACACTCGTGCTGTTGAAAAACAAGTGATCTTTATTCTTATCAACTTATATTCATAAACCGATTTCTAGCAATATCTACTATCTTCGAGATACATCAGCATGTGGATGCATTGCGTCAAGCATCTGGATTTGTGTGGTGTAAACAACATTTCAAACAATCAGTTTTTTTCATATTCTTAATTATTTGTAATATTACATTGAATGATTTTGACTTCTATCTTTTTTGTTGGGATTTCATCGCCTTAGATACAGATCAATATCATTTGTGGCAGTGTGCAGCAGCAACCGGGAATCAGGTTGCCAATATTTTGTTGGCTTCCTTCTAAATTGAAATGATTTATCACTTGGCATGCTATGTTGTGTGTTCTGTCGTATTTTACAATCTGCTTTGGAGAAGTAGTTTCACCTTACTAGTAAAAAAACATTAAAAGCAGCCGTCTTTATTAGTAGTTGCACATTAGTGAGATAAATACTTGCATTGCACAAGTGGTACTTTACCTGACTTCAGTCTCCTTCACACAGCTTTGCTAGATTGACCATGCCTTCACCACCTGTGTGTGCTAAGGGTTTGCTGAGAGTCTTAAGATAGCCTTCATCGTCGTCTCATATCTTTCACTTGAAAACTATTAAGCATCACTTTGCATAGTCACGCATCATTAAGGCTTAATCTATGGTTTTGCAGGGTGTTGGAAGTCGGAACCAATATGTTCATCAGATGGTTTGACTCCGCCACTTGTCCAGTTGCTATCGGTCAGTTCACGCGCCAAACTCTCTTTTGCATTACATTACACCATGCTCTTGATCCTAGCCAAAAAGTCCAGGGAAAGGCATCAAAGTACTGTATTCTTGCGCCAAGAAAGTAACAAGTATGGCACACGTGTTCGAGTGAGTACATAATAGAATGGTCCAAAGTCCAAGCCTGTATGCATCAGGGAAGAATCTTGGAGATGGAGGATGAGCATATTGTTATTCTATTTCTATGAGCAAAACAAGAGCTGCTTTGATCTGGAGCGAGCTGCATCTGTGCTCGTAGTGGAGTGTGGGGCAGGATTAAGATACAGTTATCGTCACCCGGATCGTTTGCCATTGGTTTTGTGTGCTTGTTGGAAGAGCAGGTGACACCAGGAAAGGAAATCTAATGGAATCCCCTATCCCGGGGATTGCATTTCTTTCAAAGTACACTTCTTTGCCCACTATTTCTCCTGCACTATTAGTTGCAATTAGGGTGTTTCTTAATTGTTATGCTAATAGGATCAGATTAAGTAACAAGAGAAGCCAAGAAGAGATGCCTGTCTATAGGAAGAGGACTGAAGTAATGGTGACAAGGCAATGATGAAGAAACCGGTTTTGATTGACCAAAACGAATACATCCGACGTGCATCCCGCCTAGATTTCGACGTCTACTTCGTTTCTCTTTTGGATCTAGTTTTGTTACTGATGCATATTGCAGCTTGTATATTAATATGAATCTACATGAACAAAGATGATGCATGATCAATAGTACACTGTATATAGAAGAAAATGTGCCTGTAAATATTATGTTCTTCATGCTACCATGTCACAGAATCCGTGTCAAAAATTAGGATGATCTAGTGAGTCTTACATGATCTGATAGTCAGGCTACTTTCTATTCTCTAGGATAAACAAATAAGAAGAAAAGAGGGGTTAAACTCTAAACAAGCGGCTAGGACTGAGCAATGATTGCAACAACCATTTGTAGCCAAAAACGGGCATCACCTTCACAGCTGATGCAGCCCTACCACCTTTCTGAATTGTTTATTACCCATGGGCTCATGGCAAAATCTTATGCATTTTGTTTTCTCTTGGTTTTAACATGAGAACAAAAGGAAGAACAAAAGTCAAGCAAATTATTGCACAGAGGGAATCCTTCAAGGTGACACCTTACCGGACCTTTCTGCTGTTCTTGAAAATTGGGTGTAGTGCTGGCCAGGGAGATTGTGACCTTTTATTGTAAAAACCTTAAGAACTAAAACAACATTGCATGCATGTATCTAATTGATCAGAGCAAAACAGACACTTGTCTGGAAAGAATGAAATGCATAAACTCTTGTTTAAGCAAAATAATTGCAAAGTTGGTTTTGCTACAATCAACCTGTTTTAAGGGGAGCCCACAAAATAATTGCAAAATAAATCACAAAGCTTATATAATATACCGTTACAATAATTGGAAGATCTGTCATGAAAACCATCGCCTATAAGTGTTCCAGAGATTATTGTGCGTCAAGGAGGATCTTCGTGGGGCCTTCTTCCAGAAAAGAAGCATATCACAAGACAAAGGAAAATGGTGGATCTCCTTGAACAATGCATTACAAACATGCCATTTGATTATCTATAAGTTTTTTAAATTAAGTATAAAGTGTTACTTCTTCTAGGTACTGCCGGTGCATAATTACATATACATTTGTTCAAAACAACCTTTTCTCTAATGAAGTGAAGGTGGGTAAAGTCAATCAGATAACTAACTATTTCTCTAATGTAATTCTGGCTAGCAAGTGGTTTTTAACTGTTGAATTTATCGCATGATTCCCTTTTTCTTTCACCCCTTTATCTATTTATCAATATGCTAATATCACCTTGAAAACCAGAGGAAATAAAGGGCATGTTTGGCAACGGCTACGGCTTATGACTTTTGGTTGAAATGTTTGAATTTTAGCTGTTTATGGTACAGATTACAGAGAGAGATACTCACTTGCGATTTTGGATGGTACAAATGTGGGCTTTTAACGTGTACATCGTTTAACTTGTAGATCCTGTCTTGAGAAAATACTCTATTTGAAAGTTATGTATTGTAGCAAAAGCTAAAAGCCACTAGCTTCGGAGGAAAAGAAAAGGCTCAAAGAAGAAAGAAAAGGCACATAAAGAAAGCAACAAAAAAAATCAACTGATATGTATGGTCTTGCGCTTCTTTTTGTTACTTCTCCAACCACGCACGTACAAAAACAATGCCCATAAAATCTCTTCATAGATATGGATTAATAACCAGCATTCATAAGCTCCAATCTCCATCACCTCCCTCTTCTCCCCTCCTTTCCCTCGGCCGTTTGATTTTGTTTAGAGAAATCCCATTTGTTTTTCCAAATGTGACCTACTCCTCTTTGTTCCCGGTCTTGGAGCTAGCTTGCTCCCCGCCCACCGCCATTGGCCTATTGCAAGCTTGATTTGATCTTCAAACCACACCATTACAACTTACAAATATTCCAGCTTACAAAATTAATCAAGCTCACCTCTCCCACTACGAACAAGCTAACGACAGCTCCTTCAGCTTGGCTGATTTTTTTTCAACTCCTAAATAATGTTCGAATAACATCTGTTTGAGTTACAGATGTTTTTTCAAGTAGAGGCCAAGGAGGGAGAACAATTAAAAGGAAGTTGCAGCTTAGTTTCACTCTTGCGGTGCAAACAAGGGAGAAAATTAAACATCGGTTGTAGAATTATATGCACTGTGAACAAGACATGATCAGCACCATCCAGGCATTAATCTTCGTTAAGTCCGCACACACTATTCAATGCATTGTTTCTTGTTTTTGCAGCTGGTGCACACGAATATGACAGGAAGTAGGTACATGCAGCGACACGTCAGTCAGAGGCTGATAGTGTTGGAAAATAATGCATCAAGAGACTAGGGAAACGAGAGATAAATCGCCGGGCTGGGCCAGTGTCCAAGAAGAAGACATCTCGCACGGCCACAAGGATAAGTGCAAAGACAACTTGGAACTTGCCATCTTGCAAAGTTGCAATGCATCATAATTTTCGCATGGTGATTGTAACACCTCTGTTTTTGGAACAGGGTGTCGTACATCCCGCAACAGTTTAGAAGTATTGTTGCGGTTGTGGACAGAAGAAGTATCATATTTGCTCACGAACATTTAAAATGGATTAATTTGGTTAAAAATAAGACATAACGGTCAATTCTAACAACAATACGAGCGTCCGAGCCCAAAAATCAACTTACATTCAAAAGAATTGAAGAAAACTCCACAGAAACACTTGATTGCAATCGTAACTCTAACATGAAAACTTGAAGTATCCTTTTCTCTTCCATTATCTATCCTGATGGAATTAAGCAAGATTGAGTACACTAGATACTTAGCAAGTCACAAGGATAAATCCTAATTTATCTAATTGACAAGATTATCGGTGGATGAGAATATACTGGTTATATTAATGAGAGTGTGGATGTAATTTTATTTGTAAATATTTTTAAACATGAAATAATAAAACAATTATTTCTTAAGGTTAAGAGGTTTTTCAACAATTGAATACCTAGCTTACTCAGATTAAAACATAAAGAAATCTACTTATATCTTGTTGTTGGAGTCACCCATTAAACATAGCTTTATTTATCGGAAGCACGATATATTTGAATATCATTTATTTTACTCTACAGAGTTGCCTAGTTTTACCCATAAGATTTCTCAAACTCCCAATATCATGCAATAGACACGCTTCAGCTAGCGTGCGACTGAGTTGAGAAAACAAGACACGGAGAGTATTGCCGATGCATGAGCTATTGGTGAATCTACACATTGCAAACATGAAAATTACTTGTAAAGGAGAAGATGGTCATAGACTAAGCTTAGGGAAGAGGCAAGGTCCACGGTCAAGGCGGAGGTGATTTGACGGGGAAGCCAAAATACCAGAAGCAGCAAAGGAACCAAAACTGTGGAGCTTGGAGAGCGTTTTAGGTCAAGGAATTGCTGAGGAGGCTGTGAATGTAGGCTTGCTCCTTAGCGGGTTTAGGCTTATGCACTTTGAAAAGCGTACATAAGTTATGTGTTGAGTGTAAAATCCGATGTGTGTGGGGTTAATGGCTTTTTTCAGTTGTGCTAATGAATATTATCCATTAAGGTTAGGTGTAGGCTGATTGCCCTATCTACTTGAGTGGGAAAGGGTTGGAGGCATGTGAAAAAGGGCACATGACTAACCAACCACTTATCCATTCTTTGGGATTTGTATGAGAGGCTTCCTTGAAGAGAATCATTTGGGTGTGTGCTCTTAGGAGAGAGCTATGTCCTCCATAGTGGAGATGATGTAAAACATTCGTCTAGAAGCTGCAATAGATCAACCTTGTTCATCATCTATGATGTGTTCTTGATCTTGTCAGTTTGCACTTGTTTTGGTTGGAGTTTTTTCCCTCCTCTCTTCTGTCTTGATCTTGTTGGTTCTATGGACATATAAGAGATAATGATACCTCTTGAGGATCATATGCCATCCATCTAGAAACTTGTCACAGTAAGATTTAGGAATTTGCTCGATTTGGCTTGATTTGGAGTATTTCTTGTGAAATCGTGATCTGAGGGTTTTAGCCTTAAATCTTTGGGTCGTCTTGCTTGTTGTGACATGTGGAAATCTATATAGAGCCATATGAGTTATCCTTAACCCATGAGCAAGTTATGTGCCAAGATTGTGAGTTTTGCCTTATTTTGGTGCAACCTTACTTGTTTCAAAAAAAGATTGGGACTTTGGCTAAAATCCATACAATCCTTAGATGGATTATGTTCCTGACATCCTTGGTAAGGTGTGTGCAAAGTTTCAAATCATTTAGACTTGTATTTTGGAGATTGCACTATTTTGTGTTTTTGCTCGGGTTGTTGTTCCTATTCTGGAACAAGGGGCGGTCAGACCGCTTGGCTGTGATAGTATCGGCCTTGGAGTTTGAACTCGGTTTTGCTTTCGCTCTTGTGTGAGTTCTTTGGTTGTGGTCTAAACCGATCTTATTAGCTTGCAATAGCTGGTGGAGAGAAAGTTTTAGAATATGATCTAGAGAGATTGAAGAAAGTATCATTCACCCCCTTTTGATTGGCATCTGGGGTCCTACATGTTTTGATTTAAGAAAGGATGTTGGGGGTTTTGATGAAAGGATGATTGGGGTTTTTGATTGTGAGGGTTTTTGGCTTGGGTCTTTGCTATTGTTAGACTTGCTGTAATGTATGGGATGATACCTTGCCCATCTTTTACTCACGAACAAGTCTTGATTCAAGTTCTGGTGTTTTGTCCAGTTTTGGTGCAATATTCCTTCAAATGAAAATATTAAAACTTTGGTAATAATCTTCTTGATCTTTGAATGGAATAAGTTCTCGTCGTTTTAAGGAAGGTATGTGCAAAGCTTTAAGTGATTTGGATAAAAAATTACATGGATTTTCGTGTTTAAAATTGTGTTGATTTTCAGTTCTGACCTGAGGAATCGGTCCAACCGCCTCTGAGAGCAGTCAGACCGCTCTTTGTACTCCGGTCTAACCGCCTGGACACCCAAGCTCTAAAGAAGCTAGGAAGAGGGCTATTTCCGAGTCATGCATTTCTTTCTCTAATTATTACCTTGAAAAAAAGATATCCTGATCTATTAGGCTCAGGGTTTTTTTTTTTGAAGATTTCTTTCACCGTGGATTTCTCTTTTAAGAAAAAGATTTGAAAAAGACTTTAATAATATTAGTTTCTATTCACCTTCCCTAGTCGTCGTTCTGTGTCCCACCCTAACATTGACTACGGAGCAGTGACTAGCTAGAGAATAAGAAAGCGATGATAATGTATATTTGACTGCCGGGCCCCACGGTCCACGAAGCTCTTGTCTCTACTGAGCTATCTGCACGCGTTGAGCGGAGGGAAATAAAGCAAGATATTATTGATGCACACAGCTCACTCACACGCTGACTGACACGCACAAATTGAAATGAAAAATTCCATGCTGATCAGCTCATGCAGACAAAGCAGGCCCCTTTCCAGTGCAACTACTCACTCCACTCCCACTATTTATGCCCCCTCTCCGGCCTCCTTCAATTTCCAGTGCTAGGGCTAGCTAGAGGGAGCAACCAGTGAAGCGAACCGCGCCATGCTGACCTCCTTGAGGTACCTGGCCGGCACGGCCGGGCGGAGCGGCTTCGGCTCGCGCACCAGCGCCGAGGAGGCCGCCGCCGCCGACCTCCGCCACATCACCGCCATCATCACCGGTGCGTATATACCACCACATCATCATGCATCTCACGCACAACACGCTAGCTTCTTACCTTGCCTGCAGGCTTCTTCGTGCATGCAACAAGCTGAAGCTGATCGAGTCGTGTGCATGCATGGCAGGCGCGACGTCGGGGATCGGGGCGGAGACGGCGCGGGTGCTGGCGAAGCGCGGCGCGCGGCTGGTCCTCCCGGCGCGGAGCCTCAAGGCGGCGGCGGAGGCCCGGGCGCGGGTCCGCGCCGAGTTCCCGGCCGCCGACGTCGTGGTGCTGCCGCTGGACCTGAGCTCGCTCGCCTCCGTGCGCCGCTTCGTCGCGCGCTTCCTCGCGCTCGGCCTGCCGCTCAACCTCCTCATGTACGTACGACCGCCCATATCACCAACTCTCTCCACTACTACCACTACTATACTAATTGTTAGTTAAGTTGCCACCGATGGCATAGTTTAAGGAATGTAAATTAATTGTTCGTACTTAGTACTAACACATAATTATTTGCATGGTTGGTTTGGTTAATCGATGTATGTGGTTTTGGTTGCGCATGCATGCAGCAACAACGCCGGCAAGTTCGCCGACCGCTTCGCCGTGTCCGAGGACGGCGTTGAGATGACCTTCGCCACCAACTACCTAGGTACTGACATGCTACTAATTAACTCGATCGATTTGCATCTTAACATTTCCTTTTCGTTTTACTCCTCTGGTTTAATGGCGGTAATTAACCGACTAATTACTACCGATCAGGGCACTTCTTGCTGACGAGGTTGCTGCTGGAGAAGATGGCGGAGACCGCGAGGGCGACCGGCGTCGAGGGCCGCATAGTGAACGTCTCCTCCACCATCCACAGCTGGTTCGCCGGCGACGACGGCCTCGACTACCTCGACCGCGTCACCCGCAAGATGATGTACGTAACATGTGTACATACATACATGCCACTTGTGTACAGCTCATATATATATATATATACTCAGCGCTTTAAGATTCACGTTCTCATCGGATCATGCCCCTGCAGACCGTACGATCCGACGAGAGCGTACGCGCTCTCCAAGCTCGCAAACGTGCTACACACCAGGGCGCTCGCAGATCGGCTCAAGGTAATTAATCGGCATAATCCCAAGATCAACTTTTGTTTCGGTGGAGCTGGCTTCCCTACGAGAATCTACAGGAAGGTTTTTACTCCGAGCTGCTAGTTCATTTCCAACTATATTTCTCATAAGAATCATGTTCCTCACAAGAATCATGATCATGTCATTTTTCGAGGCTATGTGTTTAGCGTAGCTCTATAAGATTCGAATGAGAAGCTCACCAAGCAGGGCTTTAATCACACAGCAATTAGCACATAGCTCAAACTGAATTAATCACACAGGAATTAACACACAGCTGAAACTGAAGGAGCAGCTCGAGCAAGCTTAGTTAATCACCTCTAAATTAAATTAAGCCGCTTCTTATCAACTTAACACAGGAGATGAACGCTAATGTGACGGCCAACTGCGTCCACCCCGGGATCGTCAGGACCCGGCTCATCCGAGACCGCGACGGCCTCATCACCAGTACGTCGTCTTCTTCTCTTTTCTTTCTTTTTTTCCGAGAATACGAAGGCGAGCTTTCTTTCTAATGATACTTTTACCAGCATCCAAATAACTCAACAAATGATTCATTTATCCTGCACCAACTGCAGATACAGTGTTCTTCTTGGCATCCAAGCTCCTCAAGACAATCCCTCAGGTCAGTTCAACCGATCAATTCTGCTACTTACTTCCATCAGTGAAGTTTCTTGATTTTTCCCGGTTGTTAGTGGTACTTTGCTGCGTGTGTTTCAATTCTGATCCTCTCTGTTCATGCATGGATGGTAAACACAGGCAGCTGCCACGACATGCTATGTCGCGGTGCACCCGGCGGTGGCCGGAGTGTCAGGGAAGTACTTTGCGGACTGCAACGAGGCGTCGCCGTCGAGGCTGGGGTCCAGCGGCGAGGAGGCCTCCAAGCTGTGGAGCTTCTCTGAAAGCATAACTGCGGAGAAGAAGAGTGTTCATGTCTCCAGTTTCAGGTTCCAGGTCCAGAATTCTAATGCCGACCGTGCCATGGCTTTCGCCTAGGAGCATCAGGACCGGAAATTTTGATCACCGATGATATACACCTGAAGAGATTGCAGAACCTGGAAAATGAAAGTTAGGTGTTAGTTTCAGAAACCAGAGGAGATATTACAGGAGAAAAGAAGTAGTAGCATACATATAAGCGTATATCTGTAAATACATACCAATACCATATGTACACTATTTTTATATGTTTAGTGTGTTTTTGAGCCTTGTCTGCAAAGATCAGCATGCCAGATGTTCCTTTCCTTGTCCATCAATCACACTAGATTAGATTAGATCAAATGTTCAACTCCACTACCATGTATAATTATTTGATCCATTGCACTAGATACTCGTCTTTTGGCCCCTTGCATTAGTGGACTTCACTGTTTGCACGCCATCTAATCAGGCCTGACATCAAATTGCTTGTTTGTAACTAAAGAAAACGGGATCTTGGAATTGGTTCTCAATCTCAAATGGAGCGGTTTGCCAATTTTCTACATCATTATGCACCGGTGAAAAAAGACAGCAACAAATAAAGCGAAAGATTCTTGCAACTCAAGCTCCACTACAGGTCTATTGCCAAACGAGGGCATAGACTCACTATATGTGCTTGCTAAAAAAGAGAGAATAACAATGGGCTGTTAGGTAATAATGGCTTAGAAGAACAATAATAATTGACCAAGAGGATCTCATGGTACTCCTAAGTCCTAACCAGTCGTTAATCTGAAGAGGCCTACTATTTGCTTGTTAGAAATGAGAAACCATAAAGAACACACATGATCTATTGGGTAGTGGATTAAAGAATGAGGGACTAAGAAGACTCATGGTACCCCTAACTAATTGTTACTCATCTCCTTTACGTTCCACTAGGAGGAAAGCTTCTTTTTACTTTTTAGCTAACCCTAACACATCAGGAGAGTGGAAGAATTAAGCTGGACATTTGCTAGCAATCATTCCTTCTATCATAAAACAAAGCACTTTCTACCAATAAGTACACAACTAAACCTACTATATGTACTTAATCAAGTGCATGGAATGATTTAAGATGTCATTACCAGAAGATTGGCCTCATGATGGCTGCAATCAGTTGAAGATTAGCTAAAAGGCCCAGAAGATTCTTGTGCCACAACGGGACAACTAATTAATGCATTGCTTTTGCAGAAATGCCAAATCCCAAATGGTTTCGTTTGATTAGGAATGAAGTGACTAATGATGTACGAGTAGCTCAGTAGCTGGATTAGGATGATCCATAATTTAGTCTTATATTTGAATCAAGCAATTTCATGAAGACGTTGATCTCGATCAACTAAATTTCCCAACCTATCTGATGGACCACTTCATTAACCTGTACAAGAATGCTAAAGAATGAGTATCCCCGTACTCAACACGGCACCTAATTGACAATTAGTTCTGTTTCTTGCAAAGCACAAAACTTAATCAAAGAATGTACCAAAGGGAAAATATTTTTCCTTTTTTGTGGCAGGTACAAAAGTCTCAAATTACACAACCATCATGACGGCAAATGTTGCACACCATCAAGGAATCAATAAACATTCCAATTATTTTATTTGTTCTATAAATGTTTATAACATCATGTTGCTGGATGTTCTCAAAAGTAAATTAACTGGGAGTTTATGCAGGATCTAGATAGAAACAACATTTGGCTATTTGCTTATTAAACATGAGCTAACAGTTTAGGTTATAGAACCTGAAAAGCATCCCACGAAATCCTTCAGGGTCCACAATTAAGCAGTTCCAGGAACATAAGATATACCAGACCTGATTGGAACTGGGAGTTGCACACTCAGTTCAGGAATTCTTAACCTGATTTACGATGTAACAGAGAAAAAATTAGAATGAGTTTCGATAATTACAGGCTTTCTAATACTATGGATTGCTTAGTTGCTCCATGAACTACACTCCGAAATATCTCAGCACAGGTACAACTAAAAGATGAAGTCAGTGCGTCTGGACAGGGGCAATGAACATACTGCAAGAAAACTGAAGTGCATTAAACATGAGCAATTGTTTTACAACATACAACAATGAGAAATATGTTGGTATATACTTGGTACCAACCACCTAATATCACTGACTTGTAGACTACAACAAAAAGATTAAATTAATGGTAGTCTTACAAGCTGACAGTGGGGTTGCCAGCCCCATTTAGCCCTCCCACCAGCCTTCTCTTCGCTGTTTTACTGCGGTAACACCACACCTCAAATGCCTCAGTGAGGTCAGGATACCTGAACTGCTCTGCTTTCTTCATCCACTCTGCCAGGATATCTGCCTGGTCACCTGATGGCAATGCTAACACCATCGAGATTATTGCGCTCTCAATATTCTGACACAAGTCTGCGTCTATAAGAGGAAATGTTTCATCCTTCCTCTTCCCATCAAGCAAGCGCTTGGTCACTTGAATGTATGGAAGCCATGTCTTCAGAAAATGAACCCTGGATGATGCTGGGAGAACCACTGATCCATATCCAACAGCATCCAAGGCCTTTCCAGTTACTTCTATAAGCTTTGCCTTCATAACCCACAAGCCTGAGCTATACTTCTTGTCCTGAACCACAGAGAGAACATGGTCTGAGATTTCCGACCAGCCAGAAACAAACTCGTTCATCATCTCAATCTTTGTCAAGACATTAGCTATCCAGTCAATGTCAGCTAAGCTACACAGAACCCTTTGCTCCGCTTGTTCAGGCGATTGATCAAACTCAGAGGCCAATAGATCTAGTCCAGTCCTAAGCGTGGATAACAGTTTTGTCAAACCTTCCCACAGCACAGACTTCACATCTTCATCCATCGTAACCAAAGCAGTGTCATCATCCTCGTGGAGCATGAAGTCAATTTGCTCTTGAGCAGAAGTCTTGAGGTCATCTAAGAAAGGAGGGAATGGACTTTCCATGGACGTAGCAAAACGTATGGCAGAGACGAAAACATTCTTCACAGCGTCTACAGTGGGAGCTTGCAAACGAGCTAACAAAGGTACTGCTTCTGAGCCAAGGCTCTCTGCTACTTCTAAAATCTCTTCCTCCTCTTTTTCATCCCAGGAAGCAGCTTCAAGGTATTCAATACATCTTTTGGTAATTAACTCACACTTGAGAGAAGCTGATGCTCGAAGAACGCCAACAGCTGACTTAACAGAATCAAATGAATCTACAATTGATTCTCTAGGAAGATACATTAACTTCAACATCTTGACATAATGGTCATACTCAGCTCTTGGGCATTCAACTTCAATGCAGTTATTAGAATGGATATCACTTTGACCAAGCCAATCCGCAAAATACTTGCTATTTTTGGAAAGGACAGATGAGTGGCAGCAAAACCATTCTGGCTGCTCATCGATCCGTTTAAAACAAACACGGACATCACTCATAGTTTCATCAGCAAACTTGTATCCATCAGGTAGTTTGACTGGTTCCATATGTAGACTATAAAGTATACACTAGAGATCACCGGCCACGATTTTCCATGTTTATTTGCAACAGAAATCCACAAGCCTGCACAAATAATGAAAAGGCAATCAATTGATCGAGGGTACAAAATAGAATCACTGGTTATAAAGCCTATAACATTATTACCAAACAAATAATAAACTTCTCAACATTCTCTGACCAATATATGATGCAATAGTGAAACTTGAATCCGCGTCAGAGTCAACGTTCAGTTAACCATGGAAACTACCTTTTAGATGGTTTTGGCCGCAATAATCCATTCGGGGTACTGAAAGCATTGAAACTTCAAATCTTTTGAAGCGTATTCTTTCATGTAAATCAGAGTCAAACATGCCTATCATCAGGTGAAACTTCTACCCTTTGCTTTTAAAAAAACGACATGCCATTTGCCCATTTCCTTATGTTCCCACAAAACCACCTTACAACCAAAATTAAGATGTACATGTTGTAAAGCCGTATCCTGTAACCCACAGGTATCATGTTTTCCATGCATTAATACATGCTAACCTAGTTAACCACTAAGTCAAGGGAGAAACTCCAGAAAGCAAGAAATTTTCAAGGAAACGATCACGGAAACAAGCAATGCCCCCATGCCCATTCGAAATGCAACCATCATAAATGAAGCCTCTTGAATAGTTGCATACGCAGCTCGATATCACAACAGTTCCAGTCGCAACTTAAGCTAGCCAGCGAGCTGGCGCACACACCCACCTATGAGTTAGCACAGATTGCTATCTAGGCAAGCATACACATGAATCAGGTTCTCCCCTCTATACGACTTCTGTAGGACTAGTACGATAAGTAACAAAGGGGTGAACGGTGTCTCTAAATTTTTTACTGAATATTTGTCAATTATTTACTTTAATAACTACAGGGCTATAAAAACCAGAATTAGAAGTCAAGAACAAAACAACACACTCAAAAACCCAAGAAAAAAAGTTCTCAGCTTCTCACCGGTTTGATCGCCACCAAGAGTGCGGTCTGACCGATAAGGCACTGGCAGTCTAACTGTCAGCCAGTCTGACCGGCTTGAAGTCGGCAGTTTATTGGACCGGGCTAGAGGCAGTTTAACCACTCCCTATTATCAAAATAGAAAATTAGCCCGAGCTAAGGTCAACAAAAATGCAACTCCCAAAATCCTTAATAAAATCAGATAAAACTTTGCATGCATCTTGCTCATGGTCTAGGGAGACCGCATGAAGTGGCTAACCCTTCGCACAAGCGCGCCTATCGGCTGTACAGATCAGTGAAAACGAATTTGCAACTGAGCTAAGCACGGACGGATGCAAGAACCGCGTGGAATCGGATAAGTTTGCTCGGGGAATTAGGACGCAAAGGTTCGCCTTACCAAGAATGATTCGGATCTCCGGTAGGTAGGGAAGGTAGGGGGCCGCCGCCGCCGCCGCCGACAGAAACACGACGGTGAGGGCGGGTGGGTCTGGTGGTTTGAGCAGAGAAGGGGAGAGAGAGTAGGGGACGGGAGGCGCGGGGTGGTCGCCGTCGGTGTCCGAGCTCCGAGCGAAGGGAAGGGTGGGGAAAGCGGTGGCCCGTGGCCGGTTGCAGAACGGAGAAGCACTCGGTGGAGTGGAGGCTCAGATCCATCTGGGCCGTTCTTCTCAGATCGAACGATCATGTGGGCCACGGAAATATCGTCGCCGGCCGCCGAGCGTGACAGACTGCTGCCTATACGGGTGCAAATAGAGTGGACAATTTTTATCTATCTAATCGACCGAAGGTTTATAAAATGAATATAAAAAAGATAGATGAATATCCGATATTATTTGTGTCCGACTTCGACTTCGAGAAAAAATATAGAATAGGATACGGGATAAGTGATATCCGTCGGTATATATCCGTATGTCAAGTGATATGAGGAAGTCTGTTGTGAATTCATCCGTATGTCGGTCTGTCCGGTACCCCTCTGCAGCTCTGCTCTTGCGGTCTTGCCTCTTGGTCTCTTGAATGCAGCAATGGCCGAATAGGGGAATAGCAAGCCGAATAGGGGAAGGGGATCAGGGGATGCCGGATGCGAAATTGCGAATGACCGCAAACGGACAGACCACACCGGCGAATGCAAATGCAGTGCTGAATCGCTGATGCAATGGCTATATGCCTGGATTTGGAGTAGAGCTGTTGCAAAGCGAAGAAATCAAAGATGAATTGGTTGGGAATCGAAGAAATCGGGCTCTTCCTCTTCTCCATTAATGGCGAGATCGGATTGGGGAATGGGATTGGGGATCTGGCGGATCTGGGATACGAGCAGGGCAGCAGCCAGCAGGCGTAGAGGAATAGGATACGACTTACGAGCAGGCGGAGGCGGCGACGTGGCGACGGCGGCGTGCGATTGGGGCTGGGACCTCCGCGATCGGTGAATCGCCGTCAGACGGAGGCGGCGGCGGCGGCGATTGGGGATCTCCGGATCCGTGGATCACCGTCAGACGGAGGCGGCGGCGGCGGCGCGATTGGGGACCGGGATCTCCGGATCCGTGAGCGGTGTGGTGAATCGCTCGCTTTACCGTCAGACGGAGGCGGCGAGCAGATTGGGGGGAATGGGGATTCTGGCCTCGATGGAGAAAGATTGGCATCGATGTGTATTGCGTGGTCTCTCCTCCGAGCGCTGAGATTCTGGCCGTTCGATGGTCGTCGATGCCTCGATGGAGTGATGCGTCTGAAATCAGAATGTCTCGGTCTCTCGGATGGATTGGCTGGCGATCGCCGATTGGGAAATGGAAATGGGCCGTTGCCTTCGGCTGGGCTGGCCGTCTGGCCCATTTACAAATGATAAATTCACAGCTGAACGGTAGGGCTAAAAAATACATGTTATATATATACATGGGCTTAAACTGGGGGCCCCTAGTTTTCATAGGCCCTAGGCGGTTGCCCTTGCTGCCCAGGCCCAGGGCTGGCCCTGGAAGGAGGGACCTTAAATATTACCGGTTGTTTGTAGATATATAGATTTTAAACTTTCATTTGAAACATGTGAATTTTCACATGTTTCTACAATAATCAAACTATTTCTTGCGAAATTCCTACTTCTAAAAAAGGCTATATGGAGTTATTGTAAATTCCTATAGGAATTGAATTGCCTTTTACGTGATCCCTATGTTTCAAACCAATCTAAGACCCGTTTAGAATATAGAAAATTTTCTCAATTTTTACGGAATTAAATTATTTTTCTATGAAACGTGAAATTTTATTCCATACAGAGCCTAAATACTCCGTCAATTACGTAGGGAAACGCCACGGGCGCCCACGTCGCCTCATGAGCGCCGCGCGCCATATGCAAGCGTGTCGCGCGCGTTTTCATACTGGACGGGGAGGTGATTACCCATATTTTCCGAAATTACGTCAGTGTCTCGATTCTCGCGAAAAGGTCCCCGGAATTTTTTATCCCTCCGCTTTTGCGTGATGGCCCCGCATTTTCGAAATTACACACGGGTCCCCTTTTTACGTGCAGGTCCCTCCTGCGGTTTTTTATTTACGTACATGCCCTCGTTTTTTTTGCGAGACCCTTTGCCTTCTACGAAAATGCGCATATCCCCTTAGATTTTTTATTTATTTCCGTACATATCCCCCCATGGTTTTTTTTATTTACGTACAGGTCCTCGTTTTTCACAAAATACAGATCTCCCATGGTTTTTTTATTTACGTACAGGTCCTCGTTTTCCCCAAAAAAACCCTTTACCTTTTACAAATATGCGCATATGCCCTCGGATTTTTTAGAAATAATTCCTCGCGATTACGATGCCTGGCGCGTCGTGGCGCCGCGCCCGGTTTTTTTTATTTACGTACAGGTCCTCGTTTTTTTTCAAAAAAACCCTTTACCTTTTACAAATATGTGCATATGCCCTTGGATTTTTTTATTTAGAAATAGTTCCTCGCGATTACGATGCCTGACGTAGCGTGGCGCCGCGCCATGGTTTTTTATTTACGTACATGTCCTCGTTTTTTTCAAAAAAAACCCTTTACCTTTTACAAATATGCGCATATACCCTTGAATTTTTTAGAAATAATCCCTCGCGATTACGATGCCTGACGCGGTGTGACGCCGCGCCTACGAGGCTAGTTGTTTAGAGATATGATCAATTGTGCTTCATTTTGGGGTCTTGTGCTTTTCGTAAGGTGCCATTTTGTCAGACATGAAATGATATCCCAGAAAGCACTTTTGGCGTTGAATCTAGTCATCTATATAGGTACTTTTTTTTTATCATTTACCAGAGTTTGATGGTACTTGTATAAGAAAAATCATTACTAGCAACTTAAAGAGAACGAAGGAGAAAATAACAGAAGTAAATGCAATTATGGAAGCATCAATGGCAGCGTATCATTTGCCTTCAATGGGATAAAATCCTGAAAGGACTTCAGTCATACAGAATACGCAGTACAGTACGGACAGATCTGAGGCCATTCAAAAGTGTTGTGGCTTTTAGCTATAACTTTTGACTGATTACAAGAAAGATTAAAAAAGTAAAGGATATTCGTGTTAAAAAGCTACTCTGTTTAAAGCTACTCTGTTTAAAGCGGTTTCTGTAGTGATTCTTAATCCATGGTATTCAACCGGTACAATCTTTTCAACCTAGTAACATCTCGCTTTACAAAGAAAAATATGACAGCAAAGCTTGCCATGGGCAAATGAAGCTTCAACTGAGATTAGAGATATCAAATCATTGTCAGGAACACATTGAGGTGGTGATCGGTTCTATTGAAAATTTGAAAGCTTATGGTGAAAACACTTGTAATACCGAAAAAACATCAGAATGACAGAGGCTTATTTAACATAATTAAATTTAAAAAAAATTAAAAAATATAAAAAATATGTTAGCCCATCACAGACAACGCAGATGAATACGAGAAAAAAAAGAACCGACAAAAAAGCTCAAAAAAAATCAAAAATTCAGAAAAAGACATAATTATGAATAGTGCAAAAATAAGCTTAAGCCATATTGAACACAGCCGATTCGCTTGTCTTAGTCGGGCTCCAAGGATTCAACAACTCTCCTTGCTTGTATTTGCAAGGCTGACTGCCTCTGCTCCGCGTCGAGGGTGAAGCCAAACCGGCTTGCTGCCCATACGAGTGACGCACACTGCTCACCAAATAGATTTCTCATTTGTTCATGTATGGGAGAGTTTTCCTTCGCATAAACATGTCCAATGAGCAACAATAGAAACTCCCCGCATTTCAATCTGCATCAAAGCGTCAAGTGAACAAAAGTAGGTCAATCCAACAGCAAATTAAAAGTTTAGAGAAACAAATATGCAATTGATACTGTTTCTAGTACAGAAATAGTTGTGGCCACGAGAGTTTCATAATAAAAAATTAGGAAGGCATAAAATTCAAGGGATTGGTTGCTTATCTCAAGCTTTCATAGTGCAAAACTATCTCTTAGCAGTCAGTTGGAGGTAGCAACGATTAATGAATGAGCCTCACAAAACTGAAAAAGAATAAAGAACGAGTAGAGCCATACAGGTTAACAACTGATATTTTTCACAGAGATATCGATAGATTTGTCAAGTTGCCTTCTTTGTCACCAAGCCACCAAGCTAGTAATAGTTATTTGGCTCCTTTCTCATTTTGCTTGTTTATAATTCTTCGATTGACAGATGAGATACGGACATATCAATCCACAGGTGTGAAATACAATAGTAATTATTTTTTATATGGCACATGAACAATAAGTTAGGTTCAAATTGTAAAAAAAACACTTCAAGGAAAAATGCTTACCTTATGTGCTCTTCCACTTGCACATCCTTTAAAAGCTCAGCAACCTTTTCAAGTCCACTGTATTCCTCGAAGTCCTAGAGAATGATGTAGTTATATAAAGTACGGACCAGCCGAAGAACACAATATAACCACACAAACCATAAACAATCAAGTTAGACAACTTATTTAATGCAGTGTGATTTCTTTCTTTATTAATGCAAACTTACGGCAATTAGTATTACTCATGCTCTGAAATGAAATTTTACACTCTAAATCTTGGCCTGCACAAAACATGTCTTGAAAGATAATCCATCAGTATATTCAATGGAAGTAACAACTAAAGATTTGGACATTTCAACCATGTTAGAGCTATTTGCTAGCTTATGTGTGCTTATGTTTGCAAATTCTCTCTTAGATTCAGCAATTGTGCACTCATCCTAAATGATAGAAAAACTAAGTTTCATATATAATATACAAGATTTAAGACAATCACAAACATTCAGGTAAGGAGATAAGCCATACAATCTGATTGGGGGGTGAATCCAACATCAACGATATCAGAGTATCCAAGCACACTCCTTGTTCAGTTGGACCTCCGCTGGCTAATATATTCAAGAGTACCTACACCAACTGAAGTTGTTAACTAGTTGATCTAAGAAACAACAAGCGAGTTTAAAATAACATACGCAGATGGTAGCATGTATATTAGTGGTTTATGCGCGAAGAAAAAATGTCTAAATAGTTGGATAAGAGTTGTAGAATCACTATCACAAAGAACAGGAAGTTCTTGACAGAGAGATTGTATGAAGCTGCAGGGCAAAAAATTGCATGCTGTTACTGATTTTTTACTAACTCCAAGTTTGACTATTTACCATGTGAAAGAGAAAACCTTCTAATCAGTATAATTTAACAAATGAAATGATAAAGCATAAACAAGATGTCTTAGAAGACCTAAAAATAATAAGCCAAAACTGACTAAAAATGAGTGGTGGATACCTTCACAGCCTTGTATTTGTGGGCCAGAGCAGTGCATCGGCTATACAGAAGGCAACAACCTTCCAAGACTCTAAGAGCAAGAGCAATTTCAGAATCTGTTCGGGGGCTTGAAATCTTTATTGGTTCGACTTCAAATATATGATCCAATGTCACAACAGGATCTTCCTTTGGTTGATGCAATGAATTCTGAAAGAGAACAGGAATAACTGTCACAGAACATAAGCTTGTCAGTAAGTGCTCCTTCCTCATGTGTACATAGAAGAAACAGCCAAAGGCAACAGCATCTTAATGCCTCTGAATGATGAAGTTACACACTCAAAGTTCGATGAATGAAAATATGTGAACTACAATAAGGGAAAAAAGACTTCAAGTGTAATATTGTTCTTCTGAATTACTCATAGCAAGCTATACTAGATGCTAGAATGATGATACAACTCCAAGAAAGCCAATAGCAGAATAGATTATTCACACACAAGGGTGTCGAGCCCAGTTCATTCTAAAGTTTGCAGTACATTAGTAGCATCTAGTGTTCCAAGCTGAGGCTGGTAGCTGCAATAATTGCCTAAGCAAATTTAAGGTTTAACTAGTCTTACTGACATACATAATTGGAAAAAAAAATTACCAAGACATAATTATCAGGTTAGCTCTCCCAATAAGTACATCATGAGGGGAAAGACTAGGAGAATGCACTAGTAGTCGTGCACCCATACCAGCAAGGTTCTTGTTTCATTTTTAACAAGCTAACTCCAATCTAGCACCCAACTATAAGGCTGAATAACATGATTTATAGATCAATAAGCTGTCTGGGGCATTTATCACCTAATATTGAATCTCGTATGCTAACTAACTGCGCGTGCGAGACTTGCATTGATTTGATTAAATCACTCGAAACCTACCGTAATTACATTGTAACAAGGGACTCCTCAATACTCCGAGTTATCATCTTTAATTTGTGCCTATTGTTACTAGACAGCCAAGTATTGTCCATTAATTTCATTCAAACATCCACTGGCTATTGCATTGCATTAAACGTTAGGCCTACCAAATGACGCTCCAATTACGTAGGCAGAGGAAAAATCACATAAAGTCCAATATTTTATGTGCTTTCCCGTTGGATCACCGAAATGGGTGGAAAGATCGTCGTACCTTGGAGATCGGGGATAGACTGGGAGTGGCGGAAGTGGAGCAGCGGCGAGTCGTCGGGCGCGGAGACGGTGGAGCGGAGGAAGTCGACGAGGCTGCGGAGCCCACGCGCGCGCAGGAAGGAGAAGTCGGCCTTGGCGTCGCGCAGCCCCGTGCGCAGCGCCAGCGTCACCTCCCGGTACAGCCGCCGCCGCGCCAGCGCCTCCGCCAGCTCCCCGCCGCTGCCACCGCCTCCAGCCTCCGCAGCCAGACTCGACGATCCCTCCGCTCCGTCCACGCTACCCGGCGCCACCTCCTTCCGGCTCATCCCCGCCGCCTCCGGCCGCCGGCGATGTCGCCTCTCTCTCCCCCTTTTTCCTTTCCCTTTTTGAGCCTGCCTCATTAAGAGAAAACAAACGCCTTCTTATTTCTTGAAGCCCACGGCCCAGAAAAGCCTAGGCCCAAGAAGCCTGAAGCGGCCACGCGAGTGGAGTAGTGCGAGGTGAGCTCCCCTCGCGCCGCCAAAACCCTCAAAACCTCGAGGCGCCGGCGAGGGAGGCGAAGGCGGAGGCGGAGATGGCGACGCGGGTGAAGGACGTGGCGCGGCGGTCGAGCAAGAAGTACGTGGAGGAGGCGCTGTACCGGCGGTTGTTCCGGCGGGGGTCGACGCCGCAGGCCGTGCGGGAGGAGGTGGATGGCTTCCTCGACAGCCGGAAGCGCGCATTCAAGTGGGAGGTTGGCGTCTGCGTCCGCCGGCTCCGGCTGCACGCCCTCTACCGCCCCGCCCTCAAGGTTCAATCCCTTTCTCTCTCCTCCGTTTGTTTGATCGGTTTCTGTTTGTGCTTCGTGATGCCGCGATTGTTGTTAGATCTGATGATGGTAGTGTGATCATGGAAGGGGATAAATCCTGTAAGATATTCACTGATATGATAGTGTGTTACTGTGTTTACAAGATGATAGTTAGTTTGTCCAACAATGGGGGTCCATTTTACTGCTCAACGAGCATCATTTCTGAGTTACAGCTGTCTTTTCATTAGTATGCTTCACTGTGTTGATGATGTTCCATCTGAGGCTTTATGAATTTCTACTAGCTGCTTTGTGCTGCCAAGAAGAAAGTTGGACAACCAGTTTCTTGCTTTTCTTCCTCACACAATTACCTTGTTGTTTATGCTTTCCATTTAGTATTGCCTCGTTCTGAATGAGCAAGGTTAAACATTGTTGTTTGAGTTTTGGTTTGAGTGAGTGTAGTTAATGTTTCCATTGCATCATTTTGAACTACTTTTGTTGTCTTTAGGCTGATCTTTCTGCTTCTCGTAGGTTAAACTGTATAATTGACATTACAAGACTCTGAACTTCTATATTTCATTATCATATTCAGCCTTTTGCATCTCAGTGCTATAGAACAATAAAAAAAATAATGTGTAGGGTATACAAGAAAAATATACCAGTTATAAATTGTAATGGGTCTTACTATTAACCTAATGTAGTAATTAAATATGACCGCACAACATTTCACTTAAGTACATTTGCTCTTCGCACAAGCACAGACTTTTCCAACTTATTTGCTTGCCTGGCACTAGCTGGTGAGTTGCCTTTGAGCTCCTCATACCAAGTTGAAGATTCTAATTTTGCTGCAAGCTCTCATCTGAATGCCCCCAAAATTTGCAGTGGCATGTGAATGTATATGTAAATGCTGTTGCAAGATTGGCTCCCCCGTATTCATGTTATTAATGTGTGAACTTAAAAGATTTTCTACCTCTAATGGATGTCCATTATATTTTTATTTTACCTGGATCAACACTAGCAAAGTCATCTATTGGTTTTTCATATGTACTTGGTATTGCCTTTTCATTGCACAGTTTCTTTGTGAATAACTGTACTGAAAACAGTTATTTCTCTTTGAAATATATTGATCGATTTCATTCTGGTGTATTTTGTGCCAAATGAAGCTGAACATAAAATGCATATAGCATATCCCAGATGGAGATTATTATAAGATTTTGAATCTTGCATATCTTGTGATGTTTTTGAAATTGAGATATATCATTCGAGTAAGTTCAAAGGGATTCTTATTTATTTCTGCAGCTTTCTGAAGTTATGGCCAGAAGAGGCATGAATCCTACAGTCAGTGATCAAGCAATCCGCCTGGATCTTGTTGCCAAATCGAGAGGCATTGCTGCTGCTGAGAAGTACTTCCTGGACCTCCCAGAAACTTCCAAAACTCATCTTACATACGGTGCTCTTCTCAATTGTTATTGTAAAGAGCTAATGACTGAGAAGGCTGAGGCCCTTATGGAAAAAATGAAGGAGCTCAACTTTGCGTTCACTGCCATGTCCTATAACAGCTTAATGACACTATACACTAAGGTCAACCAACCTGAGAAGGTCCCCAGCATCATCCAGGACCTGAAAGCCGATGATGTATTGCCAGATATCTATACTTATAATGTTTGGATGAGGGCACTTGCAGCTCGTGAAGACATACCAGGGGTTGAGAGGGTGATTGAAGAGATGAAACGGGATGGTCGAGTTGTTCCTGATTGGACAACATACAGTAACCTGGCTTCCATTTATGTTGATGCTGGACTGTTTGAGAAGGCAGAATCTGCACTTAAGGAGCTAGAGAAGAGGAACACTAGCAATGATCTTGAAGCCTACCAGTTCCTCATTACGCTATATGGGAGAACGCAAAATTTAGTGGAAGTTCATCGTGTTTGGCGGTCATTGAAGCGGAATAATCCTAGAATGGCAAACATGAGCTATCTTAACATGATTCAAGTTTTGGCAAACTTGAAGGATCTGCCTGCTGCTGAGGTCTGTTTCAAAGAGTGGGAAGCCCGTCACATCCATCCACCTAAGACTAACACAAAGGACTCTGGGACAACTAAAACATCTACGTTGGAGCCGGAATCTTCAACTAATGCATCTAATAATGAGTCTGATGTCAAGGGAACCAAGGCCAACGACATGGAGGAGCTTGAACTGAAGCATCCTAAATACGACATCCGGGTTGCAAATGCTATGATCAAAGCATATATTACAGAGGGTATGATTGACAAGGCTGTTGCTCTCAAGAAGCGCGCCAAGATGCGTGGTGGAAGACTTAACGCTAAGACATGGGAAATTTTTATGGAACACTATCTCAAGGCAGGGGATCTCAAGATGGTTCATTGGTGCGCGGACCGTGCAATCAAGAAGGGACACAGCAGTGGTAGGATTTGGGTGCCACCACGTGATGTGACCGAGACCTTGATGCATTACTTTGAGAAGAATAAAGATGTAGATGGAGCTGAGAAATTTGTTGAGGCATTAAAGAAGGTGCAAAAGGATTTGGACGCGGTGGTGTTTGAACCACTGGTACGGACATACGCAGCTGCTGGGAAGAAGCTCCCTGGGATGCGACACCGCCTAAAGATAGAAAATGTGGTAGTCAGCGAGGAAACTGCCAAGTTGCTCGATTCTATCTGTGTTGATCAGTAAATACGCCTCACTCTTTGATTCACCTTAATAACAACAGGATGCCTGCGAATATCCAACGATTTGTTCTGCAAAATCTGTAATGCAAGTATGTACACTGAAATTTAGCCAACTTTTCTTCTGGTTCATCGCAGCTTTGTACCAGCAAGAGTCCCGGGAAGATTGCTCAGTTTGAAGTCTTGTACTTTTCAGTTCTCGTGTCCATTGAACTATCGATTTTCCCCCGGTCGAATCAAACTTTGTTATTATGTACTGTTCTGAGAGCACTGCCTTAATGTCACCCATAATTCCATACGGATTACGAGTTTATGACGAATTTGTTGCTACTTTGGATTCCATGGTAGGTTGTGCTATGTCAGAAGAATTTCTGTGCAAGTATATTGATGCTGATGCTGCGCTTAAGCTGCAGAAAACGCAATGCCTTTCTGTGTTTGCTTTCTTACGCGAACAATTGGAGCACTTAGATGGAAGCAAACAAGCCAATGGGAAGGGCTGAAGGGTGGACTGTGAGATTAAACGGTAGAATTATGTTGTATTTTCGATTCTTTCTACTTCAAAATTTTTAAGGGATAACTCCCTTGTATACTACCGAGAGTTAATCCGATCCTGAATTTTCCATTAGAAAAGGTGTGATTCCTTCTATACCATGGAGCTTTCATCTTGTTCTCTTTCATATCACTTTTGTCTTTTCTTCCATCAACGCGCTGTTAAAAGGGCTGCAAAATAACAAATATGCCCTTATCTTCTTTTTCTTTCTTCTCTCTCCTGATCCCTTTCTCTTCTCTCTCATGGCTTCTTATCATCGCCGCCACTGCCCTCACCTATCCTCCTTACTCTCAGTGGATTGCCTCGTCCGCCTCCCCTCTTCTTATCGTTGACCTCCTTACCCTTCACTGGCGGCGATAAAGGTGGCAGTGGTGTTCGACGACGAGTGCAAGACGGTAGACAGCGAGCCCAGGTGGCAACGATGGTAGAAGGTGGTAGGGGCGTCCGGCAGCAGTGCAAGGTAGCAAGCAGCAAGCCTAGGTATGGCAGATGGACTCAAGGACAAAGGCAGCGTTGAGGCTGTCGGACTCAAGGACGAAGGGGTGCTAGATCTACGGCAGCTGAGCAGATCTACGGCGGTGATGGCCGACGAAAGCTCACCGCCCCCAGCCATGGTGTCCATCCTCTACTCCGGCCAGTGCTAGGACCTAGAGCTGCCACACCTCATCTCACCATCGCCAAGTATCACTGCTCGAGCCGCTACACCTCTCGCCACTAGTAGCCAAAACCAAGACCTCCACCCATACTGATTACCTCCACGCTGCCCTGTCCTCCTCACCACCACCGAGGCTGCCAAGCGCTACCGCACCTCTTGCCGTTGCCAATCTTAGATTCGACTCGATCTAGCCACGTCGTGTCTCCTCCTCTACTCTTCTCGCTACCAACATCCTCTCTCCTCCACTGGCCGCCGCCCTCCCCTCCAAATCCGTCACCCTCGGTCATCTCCAGCTAGCGTCCAACGCTGCCCTTGGCTCTCCACCGGTGGCGTCTCTTGTAGACCTCTATGGCTTGGCCTTATGTTTTTTAGGATGAAAGCACAAAGCAAATAAGAAGAGGGACAAAATGGGTAATTGGAAGAAGAGGGGCAAGATGAATATTTCTCAAAAAATCTAACAAGTTTTTAGGAGCTAATGGCCGATTGCCCTAACGGAGCTAATAGCAGTGGCATGAAAAGGATGTGGAAAGTTTTTTAGTGACAAGAAGGAACCACATTTTTCTAATGCACATCTAGGATCGGGTTAACTCTCAGTAGCATACAGAGAATTATCCTAATTTTTAAATGTAGCTAATATCATGAAATAAGCTGATTTTTAAAATTTAAATCTAAATATGTTATGATGCATTTTCCCTTGAACAAGATATGACGAGCATGACCAGAAAAATCTTTTTGTTTCTATTGACTTTGAGTAGAAAACTGGACTATGAGCTTAATTCCATCGGAATTGGCAGGCAGCTAGATGATGAAGAAAAGTGCCAAACTCCTCTCTATTGGTTAGAAACAGGAGAAGGTTATATCTTCGGAACGAACGCTCTAAAGCAGGTCGAAGAAAAGGTCTGCTTGATTAAGGACCGATTTCAAGCTGCCCAAGAGCTATGCCAACAATCATCATGGGGAGATAACCTTTGAAGTTGGAGACTATGTTTACCTTAAGATATCACCTCTTACAGTGTTTTTTCCCTTTATGAAAGATTGGGAAGAAATAATTACTCGATTTCAAATTGCAATGTAAGAGATGGGGCAAAGTTTGTGTTGTTGCCATGTTTTACATGCTTTCCACTTACAAAGCTACAGTGATTGTTGTTGATGATCTGGTGACAAAGAAATCGCATAATGTTAGGAAGCAAGAGGGCTAAACATTGTCATGGTGAAGCTATCTTAAGAAAGAAATGTTGAGCAAAGGATCTGTTGCAAAGTCTCCCGGAGGTGTGTATTTTTCGCTACCTTTTGTCTTTATGTGATGATCAACTGCTTTTAGTTTTCACACAAACCTTCTACTACCAGTTCATTGAGAATGTTAATGCTGTCTTACAACGACACAATGGGAAGGCTGTTGAAGAGTTTGATGTCTTCCATTTCACAGGATGCTAGTCGATCATCTCATCTCAACAGCTGGGTTAACTTTGTTGCGTCATCAAGAAACAAAGGATCTCGTTATTGATTTGGAGCCGGAAGATTTTAGATGTTGCAAATATCGGCAAATGTTCCCTTTCTAACTTTTCTACAAGAAACTAAGATGATTCTTCAACGTTTGCTGTCAAGTTGCTTCAACATGGAGAGATTGAGGATTGACTTATGCCCTCTGAATGATGAGCTAAGTGTATCCAGTTCATTACCCTGTTTGAAATACTTGCACGCGGAGAATAGGAACATAAACAAAATAGCATTCCACATTTCCACGCGAAGAATCATACTGCTTTTGTGTATGGACATATGATACCTCTTGATCTTAGTTGAAGTCAGCAGCTAAGACAGGCAAATATTTATTTTGAAGACATAACCCTTGACGCTGCCACTACTGTACTTCCCAAAAGACATGATAAAGTTTGCATTTTGTTTATGCCCTATTGTTTGCATTTTCAGATGCTTCGTTCACCAAAAGACATGATAAAGTTTTCTCACTTAAAGCGTCTAAAGTTGATGTTACATGTATTTGAAGCTTGTGTGGACAATCTTCTCTCATATTGTTGAAAACTCCCCCGGGCTGGAGGTTCTGATTATGAGGGTTTGAAGGTAGAGGTGGAATACCTCGCGGGAGAGAGATGTACTTCGATCCTTGCTATCACAATGCTAAGTAGTATGTAAAATCCCATTTTGGGAATTTGAAAGTTTGCTTGCTTGTAAATTCAATTCGAATTTGAATTCATTCGGTTCAATCAAATTTCAAATCTTATCAAGATATTTTAAACTACCAAACCTTCTTTGGGCTTGGCCCAGCCCACCTCTCCCTTTCTCTTGCTTAGGCCTAGCCCATTTGGCCCTTGGCCTGGCCTGAAATGACCCGCGATGCCCGGACATGCCTTGGCCGTGCACCGCCTTATGGATTAGTTGTTTTATCCAGTATCCATATTCCGACTATTTGATTCGTATTTGATATATTAAGACACAAAGAGTGTTAGTCATATCTTTATTATCTGTTTTATCTAGTATCCATATATGGGTTATTCGATTCATTGACACCCCTACTCGCAGCCAAGTACCGAGTTTGAGCTAGCGTCCAATGGATTATTCGGCTATTCGTTACACTGGATCGAGACTGAAGGATTATGGTAAGCTATACTAACGTAAATTAAAATTTTTATTGTGTAACCTAGAAAACTATAAAAATAAGAGATCATAAATCGTTACCACTAAACACGCAGTGCAGCGAAAGAAGAGTTGAAGCAGCCTGGTTTAACTTAGCGCGTGTCAGTACAGTAAAAGTAGCCAATTGTCCAACATCTTTGGAAAGTGATCATCGGAAGCCGATCGTCCTCTAGCGGTAATCGATCTCTATGAGTCAATTGTCTTCTCCTTTAATCATCCCGATTAGTGCAACAACGTCTTTACCGAAGTCCACACGTCCAAGGATAAAATATCGTGTGTCGATATGCTAACACTAGTGCGCACAGCAGGGGAATATTTAAGCATTTGCCACTCTTAAGATGTGCACTTCATGATTTGTCACTCCACGTCTCACTGACATGTGGGCCAGAAACCCTTGTCTCCTTGCAAGGTCTGCGTGGGAGATTTGAGTATTGCCACTCTTAAGAGTGGCACTCAGATTGCCACTCAATGTGTCACCGACATGTGGGTCCCGGGCCCACATGTCGCTGACACATTGAGTGGCAAATCCTTGAGTGCCACTCTTAAGAGTGGCAAATACTCAAATCTCCCCACAGCAGGACCTTTGCAAGGAGACAGCTAGGGTTTTGATGGGTAGTATGATCTACCTCTATTCCTATAACTCAATACACCCCTTATATAGAGCCTCCAACTGGATTCTTATTCAATACGAGTAGAGATTGTATTCCACTCGGAGTTTATCATCCGGACCATTATTATTCCAACCCGTTAAATATGTGACTCTGTATATTCATGTATACTTTGTTGTAACCCAGAAGCATCTTTCCGATCACTGATCAATAGCGGTCCCTAGCAGGACAAATCAACCCCTAAATATACACAACAGAGCAAATTGGACGAACCTTATGTAATATAATATGCAATTAGGTCTTAGTCACTTACGATCAGTTCATAACTTCTTACGATCAGTTCATGGGCCTATTCTTTTTAGCTGCGGCTTATGTCTTTTGGCTGAAATTTTTGAATTTTAGCTGTTTACGGTACAGATTACAGAGAGATCGATACTCACTTGTGATTTTAGCTGATACAGATGTTAAGCTTTTAACGTGTACTACGTTTAACTTGTAGACATCGTCTTGAGAAAATACTTCGTTTAAAAGTTAGGTGCTGTAGCGGCTGCCAAAAGCCGACTGGCTTGTGGCCTGCCAAACACCCCCCATATCTGGTTACAACCAGTCCGTATCTCTATACGACTAGTTCGCAAGTCAATGTATGATATGTCCAACCAACTCAAGATCAGTCAATATACCAATATGACAAGTTCGTATCTAATCAGACTAAACAACTTATATGCATTGATCGAACTCCAGATGAGAAACATGTTATTTATGGACTATTCAATATTTTTTCGATCTAGTAATGGATAACTTCATATGATCAACTTTTTGACCACTCATGTTATGACCTTGTATTTCCTTCATCTAACCATATCGAGGAGCCCAAATATATCTCTTTTATTATATAAGAGGGGTAAGTTTCATATCCGACCAGCCACATTTCTCCGTATGTTTTATAGCATACTTGAAGCTATCTTTATAATCACTCAGTTATGGAATAACGATTGGCACCTTAAGTGCATTATTACACATGTAAAAAAATATCCTAATCTCACATACAAGGATTATACATCATCATTGCTTGAGACCAACTAATGACATATAAACACGTAACAATCTCAATGAATATAAATAAAGAGTTCTACGAATAAGTCACATACTTGTTGATATTTATTTAAATAGCAAAATAGCATATTATTTAGAATATCATAAACATAAAAGTACTATAATCTAATTAGA